>CM059013.1:19150400-19275400 GCA_030272315.1 Paspalum vaginatum | reverse complement strand
AAGTCTTTGCAATGCATGCTTGAGCGCTTTGATCTCCAATTTGAGAGACTCGATGGTCTCTCTTTCCTCCTCCTCCTCCTCTGAATCTTCAAATTGGCCCAGTGCAGTCCGAATTGGAGGAGGTTTGGAGATCCTATTGACGGTCCTTCTGGGGGGAGCTGAATCAATGGACTCATCAATAGATGCGTCCCCCTAAAGTTCCACTGCCTTGCCCTTTGGGACAAGCACCTTCCCCTATCCGCCGGTGGGAGTGAGTCCACCCCAGACGGTGTAGGCCGGCGATCTCGGGCTCTTGGGCACTCCATTGCCCGTGTCTTTCACGGAGTCATCCGAGAAGAGCTTCCACACCGATAACTTAGGACCGATCGTCCCTGTGATACTCCATATCTTAACCCACAATTAAGTGCATTATCCATGTCATCATGTGCATAATCAATTTTTAAATATTAATCTTAAATTGTTTTGAACCAAATTTGAATTCAAACTCTTTTGAAATTCATAATTGTCTAAGCAAAAAAGTGTAATTAAGAAGTTTATTTTATACCCTTCCACTTTTGCAATTGGACCTTTGTGTAATTTTTATTAAAAAGGGGCCAAAAGAGTAAATTATGGATATATATATATATATATATAATATCAATATGGGAAACCAAGGCCAAGCCGGTGGCCCAAACCACGGCGGCCCAACCCCTGGTTTCTAGGCCCAGGGGCGCCACTCGCCGAGCCTGGGCAGCCCAGCCTAGGCTGTGGGCTGCCACTGGCCCAGCACCCCTTGCCACCTGGGCCGGCCCACAGAGGTGCTTCGCCTCCCTCCCCCCGTCTTCCTCCTTCCGCGGGAGGGCGAATTGAGCTCCACCGCTGTGCCGTCGCCCCAATCCCGTCCTTGCCGCCGCTAACCCACCACCCCCAAGCCCTATTTAAGCTCCGCCGGGCGTCGCCTCCGTCACCTCAACCCAAGCCCCAACTCATCTCAACCCTTGAGCTCTATCCCGCGCCGAGTGCCATCAATCCGCCGCCGTTGCTCATCGCCATTTCCCCCGTTCAGCACCTCCGATGTTTGGCCATGTTTTCGGCTTTCGAACGTGCCTCTTTCACTTGTCGTCCTTAACGGGCTTCGATAAACTCTACTCTTTGAAACGTAAGTATTGTACCAAACTCAAGTTATTATGTATATATGTGTGTGTCTATATATATATATATATATATATATATATATATATATATATATATATATATATATATATATATATATATATATGTTTTGTTGTTTTTGTAAACTTATTGTAATCTGTTAACTCCTTCGAGAGTTACCATTAAGCTTGATCCAATGGGAAGGCTTATCAAGATTGCAAATTCTTAATTATTCACCGAGATTAACTTAAGATTGATACTTAGTATTAAACTTATGTTAATTCCGGCGGTTTTGTCACAGCTGATATTAGAGTCGAGCTTAAGGAAAGGATTACTGTATATAAATAAATAAATAAATATATATATATATATATATATTTTATGCCCATTAGTAAATTTTCATGCATCATGATTGCATTAGATCTTATTTAATTAAGTTGTTATATACTTTCAAGTATATTAATGAATATTTATTATTCTGATCAGATGCTGCACTCTTTTGTTCCCTAGAGGGACGCCATAGGTGACTGGCATACTGAATGTCCCGAAGAATATTTTTTTTGCTATGAATCTTCATAATTGTCTAATAGAATTAGGATATCGTTCTTATCCAAGATATATTATTAGTACTGTAAAACCTTTACTTTGATATTCACTTTCGGGTGAAAATTTTATGCCCCAATATCCTAATCTATTAGAGGATAATTTCATAGAAATAGAACGTGCTGGAGCTACCGAACAAGAAGCTGTATCTGATGCAGCTCGTAGAGCCTTGGTAAGGCTCTGCACCATACATTCAGATGAATTAGAAGGAACCAATGTAATGTTATTTCCTCCTTCCGATCGCACTCCATTTGAGTGGGATCGGAGAATCAAACAACTTGACCATACTGCGAGAGGCGTTCGCAGACGTCAGATGAAAGAAGAGATTCGTTTTGCCACTGATCAGCAGCCATGCAACTCAAAATATATCAGCTTCAAGATGAAATGCCTAAAGAAGAAGATCCAGTTGAATTAGTTCCTGAAAAATTAGGATCTACTCAAGGACCCTCTGGAGTCTATTCTGGATCAATAGATCCACCTTCCAATCCTATTTATGATCCGTTTTTCAATCCTAAAGAATCTGAAGGAGAATATTCAGTGGATCACAGTAATGTGTAAAATAAAACTAGTATTGATTGTAAAATATTTTGTAATTTTGTTTTAACCTTTGTAAATTAGGTGTGAGTTTAATGAACTTTTTAGTGCATGTTAAGTGATCTTTTTATCAATACAAATACAGATATAAATGGCTAGTGATCTTATTAACGGGAATTCAGGATCACATCTTCCACCTCCTCCTCCTTATCCATCTATGACGGATATCCTAGGGAGACAGGATAAGTTGATTGAGCTTCTTACTCAGAATCAACTTCAACAACAGCAAGATGCACATCACCACTCTTCCCATAGAAATTCTGAAGCAACGTATCTTGATTTTGAGTCTCTTCATCCTCTAGTTTCCAAAGCACCCCTGATCCAATGAGTGCAAAACATTGGATAAGAGATTGAAGGAATATTTGAACTTCTACCGAACATTACAGATCAGCAGAAGGTGCTATTTGCATCTCATAAACTTTAGGGGCCAGCAAGATCTTGGTGGATCACACACCAAGCCTCATTGCAGGATGGTCAACACTTATCGTGCGTTAAATTCAAGAAAGCTTTTGAAGAGCAACATATTCTTGAAGGTTTAATGGTAATGAAATTACAAGAATTTCTTAATTTACAACAAGGTAACAAGACGGTGTTAGAATATTTGGAATCCTTCAACAATCTAGCCCAATATGCTCCAACCTAAGTGGCTTCTGATGAATCCAAGAAAATGTATTTCTCTCGGGGTTTATCTGCAAAGTTGAGAGCTAAAATGAATATGAGTTACCCAAACTTCCATCAAAAGGTGAATGACACTATTCACCTTGAAGAAAGATTGAAAACTTACGGTGAAGAGAAGAAAAGGAAGCGAGTAGTGGAAAGCTCTTCATCACGTCCTAAAATGGCTTTCCAACAGTCGTTTAGATATACTTCTCCTACTACTCACCCATCTTGGACAGCCCGACCAGTATCTCAATTAAATCAAAACCCTCGAAGATGGATTCTAAGGCCTCAACAGCCTAGATATCGTCCCCCAACACCACCTATTCAAAACCTTCGAACTCCGACTCCTTATACTTGTTTCAGTTGCGGACATGCTGGTCACTTTGCTAAGGACTGTCCGCAACCGAAACAAAGTTTTGGTATTCGTCCCCCTGCACCAATTACTGGAGGAAATCAATCTTACGCACTCAAAAAGAAAGGATCTACCCCTAAAATGGGTAAAGTTCATTTTATACAGATGGAGGAACTCCCAGAGGGTGAAAATGTTATGACTGGTATGTTTCCGATTAACGATGAACTGGCCTTGGTTCTATTTGATTCTGGAGCATCACATACTTTCATTAGCAATGAATATGCTATTCGTAGAGGTTTTCCTTTAACAAAAGTCAAGACTGGATATCTTATTACCGCTCCTGGGAATAAAATTTTAACTGATCATATAGTCCAAGGTTTTCAATTAGTTATAGGTGGAAAATCCTTCTCCACTCGATCTTTAATTTTACCTGGAGAAAAGATTCCACTTATTCGAGGAATGAATTGGTTGAAGGAACATAAAGTAATTATGAATCTAGAAACTTGTATTGTTCAGTTAACCTGTGAAGATGGTACTTCAGTTCAAGTATTCCTTATTCGAATCCAGAAAGATACACCTATGACTTATGCTTTGGAAGGCCCAAAATTTGAATCTATTCCAGTAGTTTGCGAATTTCCAAACACCTTTCTAGAAGAACTTTCTGGATTAACGCCTGATAGAGAAGTGGAATTCTCCATCGAGTTAGTGGTTGGTACAGCGCCTATTTATCGGAAACCATACAAAATTGCTCCAAGGGAAACTGCTGAGATGAAAAAGCAAATTGAAGAACTATTAAGTAAAAGACTTATCCGTCCTAGCTCTTCTCCTTGGGGATGTCCAGTCACTTTCATGGAAAATAAGAATGATAAATCATTGAGAATGTGTGTGGATTATAGGCCACTTTATGCAGTAACT
This sequence comes from Paspalum vaginatum, assembly GCA_030272315.1. NCBI lineage: Eukaryota > Viridiplantae > Streptophyta > Magnoliopsida > Poales > Poaceae > Paspalum > Paspalum vaginatum. The sequence goes on along the minus strand of CM059013.1, from coordinate 19,271,145 downwards.
ATCAAAAATAAGTATCCTCTACCAAGAATTGATATCCTCTTTGATCAGTTACAGGGAGTAAAAGTCTTTTCTAAACTTGGTCTACGGTCAGGGTATCACCAAATAAAAATCAGAAAGGAAGATATACCCAAAACTGCCTTTACTATGAGATATGGATTTTTATGAATATTTGGTGATGTCTTTTGGATTAACTAATGCTCCAACCTACTTTATGTACTTGATGAATTCAATATTCATGCCAAAATTGGATAAATTTGTGGTTGTTTTTATTGATGATATCCTAATTTATTCAAAGACAGCGGCAGAACATGAAGAACACCTACGTATAGTATTATCTCGATTACGAGAACATAAACTATACGCTAAATTCATTAAATGTGCATTTTGGTTGAAGAAAATAACTTTTCTGGGTCATGTCATTTCTGCTAATGGGATAGAAGTAGATCCAGAAAAAGTACAAAAAGTATTAGAATGGGAAGTACTAAAACAGTTACAGAAGTCAGAAGTTTCTTAGGTTTAGCTGGATATTATCGACGATTTATTCAAGATTTTTCTAGAATTTCCAAACCCATGACTAAACTACTTCAAAAGAATGTCAAATTCACTTGGAATTCAAATTGTGAGCAAGCATTTTAAACTTTGAAGAAGCTACTTACTTCTGCAGCAGTCTTAGTTCCGCCAGATATAACCAAACCATTTGATATATATTGTGATGCTTCAGGTATTGGAATAGATTGTGTTCTCATGCAAGAAAGAAAGGTAATAGCATATGCTTCTCGTCATTAAAGAAACATGAAGAGCACTATCCTACCCATGATTTGGAATTAGCAGCAGTGGTACATGCCTTAAAAATTTGGTGCCACTATTTGCTAGGCAATGTTTGCCACATTTATTCTGACCACAAAAATTTAAAATACATTTTCACTCAGAGTGAATTAAACGTGAGACAAAGGAGGTGGTTAGAATTGATCAAGAATTTTGATCTAGAGATTCATTATCATCCTAGAAAAGCGAATGTAGCAGCAGATGCTTTCAGCAGGAAATCTCATTGCAATTGTGTTATTTTACAACCTTTTGAAGAATCACTTTGCAATGAAATGGAAAAGTTGAATTTACTAATGGTACAACAAGGGACCATAACTGCCCTTCAGTTAGATATAGGTATACAAGAGCAAATTATTCAAGCTCAACAAGTGGATAAGGGAATGGAACATCTTAAAAGAAGATTATTTGAAGGTGAAGAACTGTCTTGCCATTTGGATGAAAAGAAGGTGCTATGGTTCGGAAATCGATTAGTAGTCTCTAAGGATCATGAACTTCAAAGAAACATTATGGAAGAAGCTCATACTTCTCAGTTCTCTATAATCCGGGAAGTACTAAGATGCATCAAGATCTTAAACAATGATTCTGGTGGACCAGAATAAAAAGAGAAATTGAAAAGTTTGTATCAGAGTGTGATATTTGCCAAAGGGTAAAAGCTGATCACTTAAAACCAGCGGGGCTACTTCAATAACTTCCTATTCCTGATTGGAAATGGGAAGACATTTATATGGATTTCGTTGTTGGATTACCACAAACTCTTAAGGGCAATGATTCCATTTGGGTAATTGTTGATAGACTAACCAAAACTGTTCATTTCATTCCAGTCAGAGCTAACTATCGCATACAAAAGAATGCAGAGTTATACATACAACAAATAGTTGCTTTACATGAAATACCTAAAACTATTATTTCTGATCGTGGGCCTCAATTATTGCCCGCTTTTGGGAACAATTACATACAAGTTTGGGGACTACTCTTATTCATAGCTCTGCTTATCATCCGCAAACAAGTGGACAAGTTGAAAGAATTAATCAAATACTGGAAGATATGCTTCGGGCCTATGCTTTGGTTTATGATGAGAATTGGGAAACTTGTCTACCTCTAGCTAAGTTCACTTACAATAATAGCTTTCAAAAGAGTTTAAAAATGGCTCCATTTGAAGCCTTATACGGTCGACATTGTCGAACCCCTTTGAATTGGTCTAAACCTAGAGAAAGGGCGATTTTTGGTCCAGAACTAGTAACCACCGGTGAAGAGCAAGTCTGTTTTCTTCAAGCCAATCTAAAGATTGCACAGGCTCGACAACAAAATTATGATGATAAATGAAGAAGACCCCTGTTCTTTCAAACTGGGGATTCAGTTTATCTTAAAGTGTCTCCAATGAAAGGAATTCGACGTTTTGGTACATCTGGTAAATTAGCCCCTCGATATATTGGACCATTTCCAATTATCGAGCAATGTGGCCCAGTAGCTGATCGATTGAAATTACCTCCACACTTGTCTGTTGTACATGATGTATTTCATGTATCCCAACTTAAGAAATGCCTTCGAATACCAACAGAAGAAATAGATCAAGCCAAGATTCAACTTCAACCTGATTTGATTTATAAAGAATGTCCAAGCAAATTATTGGATATCAAAGATAGGGCAACTTGAACGAAGACTATTAAATTTTACAAGATACAGTGGAAAAATCATACTCCCAAAGAAGCTACTTGGGAATCCGAACACTTTTTACAAACTAAGTATCCAGAATTTTGGAAGAAGATTCAAGAAGGCATTATTAGTAAGCCCTTCAAAACTTTGAAATTTTAAAAAAATTTAAAAGTCTTTATCTTAAAACTAATCTCTCTAAATCTCGGGATGAGATTTCTTTAAGGGGGGAGGATTGTGAAACTCCATATCTTAACCCACAATTAAGTGCATTATCCACGTCATCATGTGCATAATCAATTTTTAAATATTAATCTTAAACTGTTTTAAACCAAATTTGAATTCAAACTCTTTTGAAATTCATAATTGTCTAAAGACAAAAGTGTAATTAATAAGTTTATTTTATAACCTTCCACTTTTGCAATTGGACCTTTGTGTAATTTTTATTAAAAAGGGGCCAAAAGTGTAAATTATGGATATATTTATATATAAAAATATATAAATATGGGAAACCAAGGGCCAAGCCGATTGCCCAAACCATGGCGGCCCAACCCCTGGTTTCCAGGCCTAGGGGTGCCACGCGCCACACTTGGGCAACCCAGCCTAAGCTGTGGGCTGGCGCTGGCCCAACGCCCCCTTACCACCTGGGCCGACCCACAGAGGCGCTTCCCCCCTCCCCCATCTTCTTCCTTCCGCGGGCGGGCGGATTGAGCTCCGTTGTCGTGCCGTTGCCCCAATCCCGTCCTCGCCGCTACTAACCCACCGCGCCCAAGCCCTATTTAAGCTCCGCCGGGCGTCGCCTCCGTCACCTCAACCCAAGCCTCAACTCATCTCAACCCTTGAGCTCTATCCCACGCCGAGTGCCATCAATCTGCCGCCATTGCCTATCGCCATTTCCCGCATTCACCACCTCTCCAAGCCACCTAGCATGCACATCCAGTGGAGAACTTCCTCGCGCGCCTCGTGAAGGTATTCTTCGAGCCCGGTATAGCCCGTCGTCGCCTAGAATGCAGTTCGCCGCGCTTCTTGCACGGGCATGTCTGCCACGCCCGCCGCAAACACTGTGAGAGGGGGGAGAGAAGAAGAGAAAAGGGAGAAGAAAAGGAGAGCCAGCCACCGCGCGTTTGGGTCACTGACGGTGAAGGCCGTGACCTCCACCGTGCAGGGAGGTCACTGGTGCCGCCGCGATTGTGTGCGTGCATGCCGTGTGCGTGTCGCGCACACGCCGCTTGCGAGCCGCGCCTCGCCTGGTGGTTGAGCCGGCCCGTTAGGCCAAAAGGCCGAATGGGCCAGGCCTTCTCTGGGCCGCTCGGGCCAAATTAAGAGGAAAATGAAAAACAGGCCGTCGGCCTGGTTTGGGCCGAAAAAGAGAAAGAATTAGATGGACCGGCCTAGTTTCTTTTTGGGCTAGGCCGAAATACCAGAAGGATAGAAATAGAACTTTTGGACGTTTGGATTGAATTCATTAAATTTCATTCTCCTCTTTATTTTCTAAATTAAATTAGTTAATTTCTCTTAAAATCTTATATTTTATTAATTATTCTTAAAAAATTATTTTTGGATTTTAAAATTTAGAAATTATTCTAAAACCAGATAAAAATTATTTAATAATTCCATCAAAACCAAAAAATATTTTAAAATTCTAGAAAATTATTTTAAAACCTAGAACCTTATTTTAACCTTAGAAAATTTATAAAAGGGACCTAAATTTTGATTTTAATGCCCACCCTTTTCTTTTAGAAACTTTTAAAATTCTTTTGTTTATAGGTTGATCATCCTCATACATAAAATCTATGCATATCATGCATTTAGGTACGACTACTCCTTCACCCTCTATTAGAGAATCTTTGGAAGCCCTACACCCGATGTTTCCGAAGCCGGAGTCCAGGAACCCTCTTTAATCTCCGAAGAGAAATCTTTCGAAGCCCCTTTTGATCCTAACACTTTAAATCCAGGCAAGCTCCGGTGCATTTACCTTTTATTTTTAAGCTTTAATCTGTGAGTTATGAATGTACATTAGCATTAGGAATTGATTGAAACCCTAGTGCATATTACACTCCTATTCCAAACACATTAGATCCTATACGTATTAGACTAGATGCTTAGTCAAGCTTAATGATAGGTTACGTTCTCTTTGAAAAGAATTCATGTTAATCTATGTTACTTTGAGAGGAATCCAAGACAGTTTCCTAGGTTAATTAATTGGAGACATTGGAAAGGATCAGTTATGCTTTTAAGAAATGACAAATGAAGAAAGTTAATGAATAAACATGATACAGATCATGATCCTGTCTATGTCACATAAGGCCATCCGATGTTTGGCCGTGTTTTCGGCTTTCAAACGCACCTCTTTCACTTGTCATCCTTAACGGGCTCCGATAAACCTTTCATCCTTTGTACTTAAGAGTTGGAATTATACGAGACCAACTGGAAGGAGAAAGATGGGTGGGTGAGAGTGTTGTGTACACCTGGGTTCGGTGAGAATGATTCCGACTAGATGGCAAGGAGCATGTTGGGTTGTCATATGTAAGGTCATCGTACATACATATGACTTGTGATTGAGTATTATTCTCGAGAGTATAAAATCGATTCGAATCGCCGGGCTTACTAGGTGTAAGAGCTAAATCATCACCAACATTGTAGTTATAAAAGAGCAATGTTTTATTAAGAAATATTCTTATCAAGTGTTTGCGTATTTGTTAGTAGAATAGGTTTTACTTAGATTTTAGGTAAAAACTAAAAGAAGTTAACACCCTAAAAGCTAAGGACTTACTTTTAGGCTTATCGCGTGTGAGTTGACCTAACCAGATCAACCTTAGGTTATATGTTGGGCTCAAGCCTGTGGTTGGGTAAGACTTGTTAAGTAAATCCTACTTAACCTTTGAATCCTATTTTCTACAAGTTGTGAATATGTTCTCTTCGAATATGACCATTCTTCTTCGGCTTCTCTGTAAACTTTGCATCTTGGGCAGGATGCAATTTATGTTTAAAAGTACTTTTGTTATGAGTAGACTGTCCTTTTTCTGTATTTAAAGGCTCTACTCTACTCTTTGAAACGGAAGTATTGTACCAAACTCAAGTTATTATGTATATATGTATGTATGTATGTATATATATATATATATATATATATGTTTTGTTATTTTTGTAAACTTATTGTAATCTGTTAACTCCTTCGAGAGTTACCCTTAAGCTTGATCCAATGGGAAGGCTTATCAAGATTGCAAATTCTTGATTATCCACCGAGATTAACTTAAGATTGATACTTAGTATTAAACTTATGTTAATTCCGGCGGTTCTGCCACAGTCCCGACCTTAGACCGAGGCGAATCTGCCCTATATTCTTTCTTTGCAATGGTGCGTGCAGGAGATAGGCCACGCGCAGCCCTTCCCGCACTGCGAGAGCGTAGGGGGGAGGCCGGGCGACCCCGCTCTAGGCTGGGCGGCCTACCTCCAAGCCGGGCGGCCTGAGGAGATGGCTGGGCGGCCAGTGGAGTGACGTCCAGCACCTTCATGGTGCCGTCTTCCTGAGGTATGTCCCATCTTGGGATGAGCTCATCATCGGATGCCGGCGAGTAGGTCGCCGTGGTGCCGGAAGTGAGGGTAGGCTCTTGGATGGAGTGTTGTTAGAGGCCATGGCTAAGTTTCTCGAGTGGAGATGAGATGTGAATGAGGAGAGTGACCGGAAGGGAGGAGACTCTCGTGTTTAAGTCATGGAACTGTGTACCAAGATGGGAGGCTGGGTGGCCTGTGTGAGGCCAGGCGGCCTGGCCCTTGGGCTGGGCGCTTCACCAGGGGGCCGAGCAGCCTGGACCTACCTCACCGACTCTGGTTTGGCAGACCAGGGGTCGGTTTTGCCCTTCTAGGTGCACTGAAACCCTCCTTCATCGTGTTGTGCCGTCACTTGTTGAGATTTTGGTGCAGTGGAAGCAAAAGGTGAGATAAGACAGAAAAGTGAGGAGCATGGTAGTGTACATGGCTCGTTTAAGGACGTCGCTAGACCATGGCCATGTGATCACGCTACTTATTCCAGCTCGTAGACGTCCACTTCTTCGAGCTGTGGCATTTCGAGCTCTAAGAAGACTTTTAGGCGTTGCCCATTCGCCTTAAAGACTTTCCTGTCATTATCCTAGAGGCTGATGGCACCGTGATCGGCGGCATCAAGGACCAAAAAGGGTCCTTCCTACTTACTTCTCAGCTTACCATGACCAAACAAACGAACACAAGAATTAAATAGTAGTACCTTATCGCCTGGTTTGAATGCCTTGATCTTGATACGCTTATCGTGCCATCTTTTAGTTCATTCCTTGTACAACTTGGCACTGTGGTAGGCCTTCTCCCTCCATTCCTCCGATTCGGTGAGTTGAATCTAATGTTGAACTCCCGCTGATTGGAGATCCATGTTCCATTTCCTTATCGCCCAGTGAGACTTGAACTCAAGTTCTACTAGCAAGTGACAAGTCTTGCCATACACCATTTGGTATGGTGTCAAGCCAATGGGAGTTTTGTATGCTGTGCAGTACGCCCATAGAGTGTCGGGTAGCTTGGATACCCAATCTTTTCTCATAGCTTTGACAGTTTTTTGCAGGATGTTCTTGATCTGTTTGTTTGATGTCTCGGCTTGGCCACTTGTCTGCGGATGATAAGGAGTGGCGACACGGTGATCCACACCGAGCTCTACAAGGCACCTCTTGAATCTTTTATCTATGAAATAAGGTCCTCCATCACTGATGATGACCCTTAGCGTATCAAATCGAGGAAAGATGGTATCGTAGAACATTCTGATCTAATGCCTCGAATCTGCTGCAGAGCACGGCAGTGCCTCTACCCATTTTGATACATAGTCCAATGCGATTAGGATATATTCTTTGTCTCCACACTTGCGGAAAGGCCCCATGAAGTCTATGCCCCACACATTGAATACATCGAGTTGAATGTTGCTTGTGAGTGGCATAGCATCCCTTGGGTTAATGTTTCCTTGGCATTGGCACCATGAACACCTTCGCACGAACTCTTTGGCATCATCGTACATATTTGGCCAGTAGAATCCACTTTGCCAAATCTTTGCATGAGTCCGATAGGCTCCATAGTGACCTCCATAGGAATATGAGTGACATCTATCAAGGATCTGAGGTACTTCACAAGCGGGAATGCAGCAACGTAAGAGTCCGTTTGCGTAGAGTTTGCATAGGTAGGGGTCATCCCAGAGATAGAACCGGCTGTCATGGATCAATTTTCTCTTGTCAACTCCTTCAGATACATATCCAGTAACCATGGTTGGGATGTGGTGACCTTTAGGAGGGTGTCATCTCTCATGAAATCATCAATCAGCAAGGATGATGTTTCTTCAAATTGCATTCGTGATCTGCAACTGAATTTTCTACTCCCTTTTTATCTCTAATTTCTATGTCAAATTCTTGGAGTAGTAGGACCCACCGTATCAGTCGTGGCTTTGCATCTTTCTTGGTGATGAGGTATTTGAGAGCTGCATGATCAGTATATATGATAGCTTTAGCTCCCACCAAATATGATCTGAATTTGTCAATGGCAAAGACAACTGCTAGTAACTCTTTTTCGGTGGTGGAGTAGTTCAGTTGTGGGCCAGTAAGTATCTTGCTCGCATAGGATATGCCATGGTGTTTTCTATCCTTGCTCTGGCCTAGGACTGCTCCTACATCATAGTCGCTGGCATCGCAAATAATTTCAAATGGAGCATTCCAGTCTGGTGGTTAGATGATAGGTGCTGTGACTAGAGCCTTCTTGAGTATATGGAATGATTCAAGGCAGGCATCATCAAACACAAAGGGTGTGTCCGTGGCTAGAAGATTAGTCAGTGTCTGGGCAATAAAGGAGAAGTTTTTGATGAATCTCCGGTAGAACCCAGCGTGACCAAGAAAGCTTCGGAGTGCCTTGATGTTTGCTGGAGGTGGAAGCTGCTTAATGACTTCAATTTTTGCACAGTCCACCTCTATGCTTCTCTTTGAGACTCTTTGTCCTAGCACAATCCCTTCTCTGACCATAAAGTGGCATTTCTCCCAGTTCAGGACAAGGTCAACTTCTTTGGACCTCCGGAGAACCTTTTCAAGGTTTTCTAGACATCCATCAAAGGTCTTACCGTAGACTGAGAAATCATCCATGAAGACTTCCATTATGTTTTCTATCAGGTCAGAGAATATGGCCATCATGCATCGTTGGAACGATGCTGGAGCATTACACAATCCGAACGACATCTGTCGATAAGCAAACGTGCTGTAAGGACATGTGAAGGTGGTCTTGCTCTGGTTATCCGGGTGAATTGGGATCTGGTGATAACCAGAGTAGCCATCGAGATAGAAGAAGAAGGAGTGATTGGCCAGTCTTTCGAGCATTTCATCAATGAAAGGAAGGGGCAAGTGATTTTTTCGGGTGGCTGAGTTGAGTTTTCTATAGTCGATGCACATTCACCATCCTGTGACAGTGCACTCAGGGATTAACTCATTGTTTTGATTCTTCACAACTGCCATTCCTCCCTTGGGTATGACTTGGACTGGATTGACCCATTCACTATTTTGTACTAGGTAAATGATACCCGTGTGTAGGAGTTTAAGTACCTCCTTCTTGACTACCTCTCTCATCGCATTATTGAGTCTGCGTTGTGGTTCCCTTGTAGGCTGATGTTCGGTCTCCATGGGGATGCGATGTGTGCACAGGTTAGGACTAATTCCCTTCAGGTCTTGCAGTGAGTACCCAAGCACTGATCTATACTTTTCCAAGACTGAGAGTAATCGCCGGCTTTCATTTTCGGTCAGCTTGTCACTGATGATCACCGGTGTGTCCGGATTCCTATTGAGGAAGGCATACTTCAGGCCAAGCGGTAGCTGTTTAAGCTCTATTTTCGGGGGGTCGGGCCGCAGAGATTCACCAAGTTCTTTGAACTCAAGCAGCACTGAAGTCACTAGCCTCTTCCTCTAGGCTATGTTGATCGTCCTCTTCCTCAAGTGAAATACCCATCACTTCTTCTAAGGGGTCAACCTCTAGCATAGACTCTGTTTTAGTATTCAATGGTCGACTTATGCCAATTTCGAGCACCACTTGACCAAACTGAAGCTGTAACTATCCTGGACTTGTAGTCGAGTTGATCAAAGAAGCAATGGGGATCCCAATCAATATGAATGGCATAGACCCCTCGGGTATGTCGAAGACATGGAAGTCTACGAATATCCGCCTGTCCCGCAAGGTAACTGGTATGATCCGAATGACTCCATGATTTTCCAACGATTCATTCTTGTTCCACTTCAACTGAATGTCGGATTTTAATCGTGGTTGAGTGGGGAAGTAGGTGTCGACAACATGTTTAGGAATGATGTTCACCCCAACTTGAGGATCATAGAGAATATCTTGTGGAAGCACGTCGGATACATGGCCAGGGATGAGAGTTGGTACTGGGTAGAACCTAATGATTTTCGTGTCAAGCCTTCTCTCTTCTAGCCATTCCCGATTTATCACAGCTGTAAGCCAGAGTAGGTTCTCTTTCATTTGATGTATCTATTGTGGGAAGAGATATGCTGGTTGAGAGGTCCTTTCGAAGCGTCGGCTCACTTTGGGCAACCGAGATATATTGCCAAAGCTTGCGAATAAGTTGTCTTCAAATGAGAACGGCGGAACCGACGAAGGATTTGTCACAGAGGTACTGACCCTTTCAGTGTCCTCCGACGTACTTGGTTCAGGAACATCCTCTATCATGAGGGTTTGATGGGATAGTGGAGTTGGTGGATGGGTGTTCTGAATTTCTTCGTGACAGCTGGGCTCAGGTGGATTTTATGGATATGAGCGTGGTTTCTCGATCTTACTGCCATCAGCGGATTTTTCGAGGATTTTATCTAGGACTTTTCATCCTTCTCGGGCAGTTAAGTGAGAAAATGATCCTCCTGACGCTAAATCCAAACATAGTCCTGCGCCTGGTGATGGGCCTCGGACAAAGTGCTGCATGAGCATGGATTCTTGTATCGCCAAGTCAGGGCTGGATGTGACCAGACTTGTGAAATGCGACCAGGCTGCGGCCAAGTCCTCGTTACTTCCTTGTCAGAAATTGAGAACTTCACATCGGAGGTCAATGACTCGATGTTGTGGGAAGAAATGTAGACAAAACTTGACTTTAAGTCTCTCCCAACTCCCCTCTACTGCACCGACTGCTCTGCAATACCAAGATTTTGCTGCTTCCGTAAGTGAAAACGGAAAGAGCAGCCATCGAAGAGTTTCTCCAGGCATTCCCGAGATTGCGATGCAGCTACATAGCTGCTCGAATTCTCAGAGGTGTGTGTAGGAACTCTCTGACTCTAATCCCATGAAACATTGATCCCGAACCATGGCTACCAAGCCGGGATAGCTGATAGCCATCTGCGATGATGGGGGGATGATGGTGGAGGCTCTAGAAACTCGCCCTTCGGAGCACATAATTCGCAGATAGGCATGTGATCTATTGGGTGGAATGGTGATATGACGGTGGTGTGGTGGTATAGTGGGAGATAGGGCGGCCTTAGTTCTGTGTTAAAATAGCTACCGTTCCCTGGCAACGGCGCCAGAAAAAGCTTGTTGGCGTTTCTTAGCCTTTAGATGTAATTCTGCAAGCGCACAGTAGACGCGTTGTAGCATTTCACCCAAGAGTATTCCAGGGTATCGAATCCACAAGGAACGAGGAGTATAATAACACGTAACACATCCAACCGAACTAGTCAAGCTAGCAATGTAGAGGATAAAAGATAGGAAAGCAGGTTTTCGACAGATGTTAGATCACCTTACTATACTAAGCATGCAAAGAGATATACTTGTCATGTAAACATAGACACCAAAGGTGTAGCACCACTGCCAAGCACCAGAGTGCTGATTGCCCAGCCGAGAAAGACGGGTACTACAGGATCCGGCTATATCGTCAGCGAGTCTATCCGAACATACGGGATTGGAATACAGAGAACACAAAAGCTGTCACCTAATGTGTCTACCAACCAGAGCTGTGTGGTATAGCCGACCAACCAAGGTAAACTCTAAGTATGAACACTGTCGTGCCACTCAGAGAGTCTACTACTAACTGGTCATGAGCCAGAAAAGCAAGCAACACTATATAGCCAACACTATAAGCATGCACAAGGTTCCCGTAAACAGACAAGCATAAAACTAAGTATGAAAGTAAAGCAAGAATGAAATAACAAAGGTAGAGGACAAGGAGCTTTACTCAATCCTGGAATTGAATATCCTTCCGCTGAGAATACAAGTCTGGTAGAGAAGAGAATTCTCACTCCCTCACTCTTCGCCTCACTACTCTCCTTGATACAAGAGACACTCTCTCTACAAGCTAAGGGAAAGCTTCACTTCTCTAACACTATACACTTCACTCTAAGTGCTACTATAGCACTACTCACACACACACCTCACAAGTGAGCTATCAGGGGGTATTTATAGTACCCAAGTGAGTGAGGGGTACTTGTAGGGTCGGTATGGTGGTTAGAAGGAGGAGGGCCAGGCCGACGACTTGGGGGAGGCCGGGCGGCCCCACCCATAGACCGAGCGGCCTAGGGTGCCCTTGGATTCACCGGCTTACTTCATCCCATGGTTGATATTGACTCTCCAAGGCAGTTATAGGTCGGTTGGCGGTTATCTCGTGTGCTTTTGCCTCAACCATTGGATTCTCCTTGTGTTTCTTCCTTAGCCATTGGATGAGACTCTCCTGGATCGCTGACTTAACCAATCCGTGGGCTGGATTGGGGAGGTGGAGGCCTTTCGAGGTCTCTATGTTTCTTTCCTTGGTTTCCACAGTGGACTTGTGTTTGACACGTTGTTTCGTGCATGCAGGTGGAAGATGGTGGCATTCGGAGCCAGAGACAAGCCGAGCAGCCTGGATAATAGGCCAGGCGGCCTGGGTCCTTAGCCCATGTCCGTCTTTTCTTTCTTGGTTCACCATGTTCTACCATATTTTGTACATTTTGCACCATAACATGTGTTCCTGCAATACTTTTGTACACAACTCGTGGAACTGATTAATATGTATGAACTTTGCATAAAAATCACCCTTGGAACATGAAATGTTGGTGGTCGAAATGGGTTATAACGACCGCCAACAACCTCGCACATAACCAGTACTTGCTTCTATGCTACAAATGGTTAAATCTGAATCTTGCAAGTCTCTAAATTGCTTATGGCTTGTTGTATATGCTTTGGTTGAGAGTAGCATACATTGTATGCATCGCTAGCATCTTGCTGTTCATGCCTACCTTGCTAGATGCTATTCATGTTAGTGATGCTTTCTTTTAAACAATCCTAAAAAATAGGCTCCTGATTTGTATAAGATAGATTCAATTAAGCTTGTTGTATGCTTCTCTGCCCCCACATGTTCTGTACGCTAGAACTCGTATGTACTAGCTTTTCATCCCAGCTGAGCTTTTATTGGTACACTCCTTACATTTCATAACATATTTTGAGGAAGAGTTGTCTAATTCAAGGGGAGTAGAGTTCTATGAACCATTGATGTATCCATTGTCAACAAGGGGAGAAATGTTGACTTCTGGGAGAGCTTGTGGACAAGGGAGAGAACTCTGGGGAGATCTAGTTGAGAGGGAGCTTTGCATTCATATTGCATTTGTGAGAATGCATTTTAAGGGGAGTTGAGCTTTTAGCATGTTCTTACATCGGTGCGTTGAGCCTTTTGCTTCTTTTTGGAGTAGCCATTGCTTTGCCTATGTAACACCCCAAAATTTAGCTCCCGAAATTTTCTCTAATCTCTCCCTAGTTCAAAGTCAAAATTTTTGAAAACTTTGAGTGTTGCTTATTTGTTTTGAGTGTCTTAATATGCGCTCAAAAAAAAAATCCACATATTCCAAATATATTCCCTCTCCAAATATCCATCAAACACCCTACCAAAATCCTTTCCAAAACTCCCTCCAAATTTCTTACCAAAAATCCAAATCAAAGCCCAAAATCGGAAAAAGGGAAAATCCCCGTTTGGCCCAACTCCCTCCCCCTCGGCCCCGCCTGGCCTCCTCCCCTTCCCTTCTTCGGCCGAACAGCCCACACCCTGCCAGCCCGCCCCCCTTTTCCTTGGGCCGCCACTGTCTCGCTTCTTTTCCCCCCAGCCCAAGTCGACGCAGCTCCTTCCCCGCCTCCCTCTCACTGTCGTGCGGGCCCCGCTCGCCAGCCGCTCCCTCCTTCCTTGGCCCGGCGCGCACCGCGCGGAGCGCCGGTGCCGGTGCACGCCACGATGCCAAGCCCAAGCCCACAGCCAGCATACCCCACCCGCGCTTCTGCCCCGGCTCCATCGGCATCATGACCCCGATTCCATCGCGCCTCCTTTTAACCATGGTTCCACCGCTCCCCGCGTCACCTAATCAGCCCAACGCCACCCGAGCTCCGCCGCACTTACGCCAGCCCCTCGGCACCGCGTGCCGCGACGCGCTGCAGCACCACCCGGCCCCATCCTCACTGCATCGCCGCGCATCTCCTTGCCACGCACGCCGCACACCGATGCGCCTCCACCGGCTATAACTAGCCTTGCCGGTCGCCGCGGCGTTCTCCGCGCAGGGGCCACCATGGTTCGATTGTTTCCACAGTGAGCATCCCTCCACCCCCCCCCCCTCCACCTAAGCCCGGCTCCAATTGCTTCTTCCCCCGCCTGTACTAGGCTGCCCACGGAGCTCCTCTGCTGCGGCCATGGCCACCTATGGCCGGCCATGCTCCACTCCCTTCCCCACACCGTCAACCCCTAGAATCAAATCCCCTTGCCTTCCTCTCTCTGATGGTATGCTCGGATGGGGGAACTGTGGCCGGAATCGCCGTTTCGGCGATGCTCTGGTGAGCCCGGCCGCACCAGACGGCAGCGCCGCCGCTCGCCCTGCCTTGCTCTCGTAACCCCCTGCCCCTCTGGCATTCCCTCCCTCTCACTTACGAGTGGGCCCAGCCCTTGATCTAGCTCACGCTAGCAGCAGGCTGCTCGCTGCTGCAGGCCCAAAACGTGGTTAGCCCATTATCTAATCACGTGGAGGTTGCAACGTTCAGTTGTGTACCATCATTTCATTCTCTCATTTATTTTCCAAATTTCTATTTCATCCATCCGAACTCCAATTCCGTTCATTCTTTTTTCTAAATTCATCTAAAATCAATATTTACCCCCGATTAACCTCATAATTTTAGGAGCTTTCAGAGCCTGCCTACAAATTGATGTCACATCTAGCATCGCAGGCGTGGATCGTTGGCACCGGTATAAAGTGCTGCTCACGAGCAATCCAGAGATATTTTCTGTTCCTCCACAATCCAAAAATATGATTTTATTCTTCAGTTTCCAAATATTCGGATTTTGAAATATTCCAGGAATATTCCTTTCTCTTTTTCCTTTTCTTTTCCCGAATATACAAAATCCATATCTTCTCCGTTCCAACTCCGATTTGGGTGATTCTTTTGTCTAAATTCATCTAAAATCAAGTTCTACCTACCCATACACTTTACATAATCTTTTGTCCTGGTCGGAAGCCGCCGTCATGCCATCATGACGCCGTCCTACGCCCAGTCAGAGCTTCGCGCTGGTCGCACAAACATTGTGAGTCTGGTGATCGATGCCGATTAATCTCCTATTCTCCATAAATTCTATAGGTTCCTGTCTTAGTCTGTCCGAGCCCTGAATTAAGATGATGACGATACCGAAAATTATCTAAACATCATTACTCTCTCCACCACTCCAAAAAAGATCTTCTCCAAAACACAAACATGCGACCGCCACCCCTTCAGCGTTGTCGATCCCGCATCTCGCGTCCACCACCCCTACCTTGGCGTCTCCGTAACTGTTGTTACCGAGCCCGCCAACTCGCCCGAAAACTCGCTACACACCAACCACTTGCAGTAATACCACCAGTAAGAACCCAGCAAACTCTCATATCCGCAATCCAAGCTCTACACTGTGATGCCATGGGCATCTCCAGAGCATTATCTTGTGCATCCTTTATTTAATTACCTCTCATAAGCATCATCTCATCTCATGTTAGTATGCATTTGAATCATATGAACAAGCATGATGAAAATAGCTAAGTGATGCACTCAGTTTTGCATGAATGACGCTATAAATGTAAGCATAACTTGAATCCTATGGAGTTTTAGGTGAAACTTATTATACCAAACCTGTAGGTCATGTTGTGATGAAAAACTTTGTTAATTGGAGCTTAGATGGAAAATGGACATGGCTTAGGGTAAAACGCCATTTTCTCTCAGCCAAGAAACACACTCAAAATCTAAATTTCATAGAAATATCACTTTTTCTATAATTTATAATCATTTTCATGCAAAGGTCCAATCGAGAAAGTGGTAGGCCATGAAATTGTGAACAACATTGTCAAAAAGGCTTTTGGGAGAAAATGGCTAGAAATAGGACAATTGAATTTTCTAAGGAAAACAGTTCTCTGTCCAAACTTAGGGCTGCTAGATAAATTCGAATTTAAATCATATTTAGGCCCAGAATTTGAACTTGGTGCTTTTGACAAAGTTGTAGAACTCAAAGTTGTGAACATTTCATCCAATGGGCATATCTCCAGAATCGGCTTCTAAATAGGCCAAAAACGCATTTTTCAGAGAGGGAGAAAACACACTCTTAATTGTGCTTCCTCTGAGTCACTGACGGGCCCCTGCTCCCCTCAGGTTCCGGCCGCCGCGTGGCCGCCGGCGTACGGCCGGCGTGCCCCGGCCACGGATCGAGCCTCTCTCTCCCTCCCCGACCGCGGCTCTAAGTGGAGAGCGCTTCCCTCTCAGCGCTCTTTCCTCCCTTCGCCCGCACGCTCTGCTCTTCATTTTCCTCCCCGCCCGCCATTGCCGGAGCTAGGTCGAGCTCGCTCCCGGCCGCCTCCGTCCTCTCCCGAGCCCAACCACCACCACGCCGAGCTCCGCCTCCCTCGACTCCACCGCTCCGTCTAGACCTCGTTGCCCGAGTCCCCGCCACCGCGGCGTATTGCACCGCCGAACCCCGCCGACCGAGAGCTCCCGTCGCCGGCCCTCCCCGCTGTCTCCCCCATCGATTGAGGTAGGGGGTAAGCATCCTCGCATCCCCCTCTCTCTCCCTGACCATCCGCGGCGAGCCTCCGGGCTCTGCCCGGCCCTTTTGGCCGCGCGCCGCCGGTCCTCCCCCTCCCGGCGCGAGGAAGAAGAAGAGGGAGGAAGGAGACGGCGAGTTTCGCAGTCTAGCCCTTGGTGTTTTTTGTTTTTGCAAACCGGTCCACCGCACTGCTGTATGAGTCTTGTAGATCTCGCGTTCTAGCCCCTCGGATCTAAGGTTAATCACGAAGAAGTCCCTGGATCTACGATTTTACTTTTTATTCATTTAAAAATCAGCAGTAAACTTTAGAAAATCGTAGTAAATCATAAAAAAAAAATCCAAAAATAGCAAACTAAGTTGCATTGTAATACTTGTAAATAGATCTATCTGTTGGGTATGATGGTTGAGCAGGAAAAGACATTTTTGCCCCTGATATTATGCATGCTTGATAAATCAATATAAATGGGAAATGTGGACTAAATGGTCTCCAAAAATTGTCAAACTTGGACAGCAGTGTTATTAGGGTATATAGGCTCACTGTGATTTTTGGTAGGTCAAGTGTTCACTTTTTAATTACTGTTTTGCCCCTGCATGTGATTTTAGCATAAAAATAAATGTGGAAATAATAACCATATAAAAATTATGCTCTAAATGGTTTTACACATTTTAATTGTGCTCCCTGTGGTATAAATAGCTCACTGTTTAAATGGGGTACTGTGCATGTCAAGTATAGTTAGTGTTTTGAAAATAATAAGTCCATGCATGTTTAACTTAATAAATAGGAAAGGTAGATTAAATAAGCTCCAAAAGTTCTGAATTTTGGGCAGAGGCTTTGCTAGCAAATCTAGGCTTGGTATAAAATTTGATAACCCAAAAGCTTACTGTTTATTTACTGTTTTACCCTTTCCTAGTAATTAAGCATATAATTAGCAAAAGAAAAGGGGTTTATATAAAAATAAGCTATAGGGGGCTTT
Organism: Paspalum vaginatum; assembly: GCA_030272315.1. Taxonomy (NCBI): domain Eukaryota; kingdom Viridiplantae; phylum Streptophyta; class Magnoliopsida; order Poales; family Poaceae; genus Paspalum; species Paspalum vaginatum. The sequence continues at coordinate 19,253,658 of CM059013.1, read as the reverse complement.
GTGGTATTTATTTGGGTTCTAGATGATGTAATTAGCTCACCACTGAAAACTTAAGGCTGTGCATGTAAGGTTTGACCCTGTTTTGAAAGTGGTAGACATAATGCTCATTTAAGTAAATAATAGGAAATAGGAGACTAATATATTTAATAAATGTCACAATGGATCATATTTTGAAACATAGTAGTATGTAAGTCTTAGCCACTGATTTAGAATGCAATGTAGGTCTTCACTACTGTTTTAGAAATGCATGATAGAAATGCTAAGCTAGCTAGGTGGAAAGTAGGTGTTCAAATAAGCTTCGGTCATTTCACATGAATCGATGCTACCCGTCACACACCCCCACGTTGTTATGTGTGATAAGCTAAGTTACCGTAGGTGATGGCTTGTACGATTTCGTAGTACTAAATAAGTTTCATTACAAAAATGCATAACTTTATTCCATAAATCATGATTCCTTGCATCGCACTCGCATCATGAAACAAGCATTGCACTAATACATGCTCCAATTGCACTATGTCATGCATATAGATCCCGCGAGCGAAGGACAACCGCCGGACCAACCAATCGTAGCGGAGCCCGAGGAAGAGCTCCACCAAGAGCCGGAAGAACAGCAACAGGGGCCCGACTTCACTCAGGAGGCAGCTACTGACCCTAGTGAAGAAGGTAGGCAGGACCATACTTAACCCAGCAAACAACTTATACTTGATGATTACGCAAATGCGTTAGGAGTTGCTTGAAACCAGTTGCATTAGACTCCTTGGCCGCCCTGGCTCTAGCTCCTATAAGTAGAGTTCGCAGGACGAGTATGCTTAGAAGTGCTAGGTGCGAGTAGACACGAGTGTGTGGACTCGTCTCGTAGGTACTTTCAAAGTTACAAAGATCTTACGGTTATGTCAAACAGTATTCTTGCTCGTGATTTAAATGGAGACCAGGCGGAGATTTTATTTCAGTATTTACTTTCCATGATGTCGTACCTTGGACTCCGCCCGAGTCGTGTAAGGCCGTCCGTTGTTCGCCTATTGGTTGGCATAACATGGCTAGAGTGCTTATCCGGAGAATGGGACCGGTAAAGTCTTTCCAAGGCTCGTCCGAAGCACAGAGACACGTTCCTACCCGCTGGTTGAGAGGAAGGTGGCCCGGGGGAGCTTGGTACTCTTGGCGGGGAGACCGAGATGTCGGCAGGCTCGTCATGGGGGCACAACCCGGGGGCTAGGCGGGAGTGAATCGAACTTGGGACGAGACAGGTTAAGATTGGGGTCATATGTGGGAACGCGATGGCTAGTAAGCATATACCCCTGGCATGATAGTTATTCCCTAGAATTAAAATCGATTCGAATCGCTGATGCCCACCAGGTGTGGGAATGCCAATACCTTTGACGTTCAACGTAGTAACTACTTAAACACTCTGTATCTAATACTCATGATTTCTGGAATACCACATGTTTGAATTGAACTGTTTACCTTACTGCAATTTACTATTATGTTGGTGGTTATACAAATAATGAAAACTTGTTACTTATGTTACACATGACACTGTTTAAAACCAAAGGCTAAGGATCCACTTGCTAGTAAGCTGCTTCTCGTCAGCCATAAGCCAAATCCATTAAGACCTACTGAGTAAATAGTACTCAGGGTTTGCCCCCATATTTTGAGCGCAGGTATGGAGTTCATGGTTTGCACTTGTGTTGGAGGTGGTGCATGTCCCCACTTAGGATGAATCGGCATGAGTCGCACAAGGGCAACATCGGTGGGCTCGATGTTGTTACTTCTAATGCAAATTTTTTGTGATATCATGGTGACCTCTGAACTTATCATTCCGCTGCGAGAAACTTTTGAACTTGCTACTTTATAACTCTATGTTGGACTTGTAATTTATTTGAAACCGGTTTGTAACTAAGTCTAACGTTATGCTATTCAACTGCATGTGATGATTCAGCCGTAAGCCAAATCCAGTTTTGATTTGCAAACCTACTTTCGAAAACCCTTTTTGCAGTATTTGAAAAATGAGAGTATCGATACGCCCATATTAATGATGTTAGTGTAATACCAGGTGACATCGCTAACTTTTTGACCTAGATAGAACTCATATGCATATTCGGCGCTTTGGGAAGCAACATTTCGGCCATAGCCATCCCCAGTACTGGTGGAGCGCTATTGGGATTTGCGGACTGTTGCGAACCCTGCATTCATGTTCATAGGGCAGAACTCTTTAAGGGGGGTGGTCGCGCCATTGGAGTGTTTCGTGACCACTTCTCCTTCGACCAAAATTATAGCTAGATCTTGTTGGCCACCATTTCTCTCCCCAGCAATTCCCCAGTACTGGAGGAACGTTGGGTGCGTTGGGAGAAATGGTGCCACTACGTCGTCCACCAGACGTAGCTTAAAGAAATTCGTGGATGCCACTTTTAGGGTTAGAGTGGTAAGATGATGGTGATAATGTTGGTATGAGCATGCATTTTTCTGCAGGTACGCTAACTACGCGTGAAACTAAGATCGAGTAGAGACGACTAGTTGCATTAGAGAGTGCCGTGCATATGTGTCACCGAAATATCGCTAGCTATGTATGTATATCAAGTGTGTGATGAGAGGTCGAATAGGATGAGTCATGCATCATGTTTACTTTCATTGTTCGTATTTGGGGTCATTGCTAAAAGTCGAATAAAGTAAATCAAAAGCTCAAAGATATCTTCTGCACACATCACCCCTTTAATCGTTGAATCATATGCAACTAATACCTATTACTGATTAAAAGTCTCTTATTTAAAACAGATGGCTAGGACCAAGCAAACCGTCCGCAAGGCCACCGGTGCGAGGGCACTTCGCTTGCAGGAGGGTAGGGCTGTTCCCCTCCCACCAGTGACCCACACCCCTCCCCAGCTTGAGAACGGGATGGTCCACACCCGTTGCCGTGAGGAGAACGGCCTCGCGCAGATCCTTTGCCGGGCTCTGCGTGAGATGAGGCGCAGACCGTGCCCCTTCTTCTCCGTGCAGACAGTGCACGCGGAGGGACACTGCATGGCCAGTGTTGTCCTTTCCTCGAGCCACACCGCGGCCCGGCAGACGATCACCGTCTACGGGGCCAATGAGGAGGACGCTTACGACAAGGTCACCTTGGCAGCCATTACCTCACTCAGCTCCTCGGGTGCAGCAGGGATGTCTGTGCTGCGCTACCTCCCCACCGACGGCTACGACAACGAGTGGCTCCGTCGTCACAACATGCTGGAAGAGCGGATCGACACCAGGCCATATGCTGCGACAATGCAGTTTGCTCACAGCATACACGGGATGTACATCCGTGCCGAGGACCGTATCTCCCACTACCGTGACCAGTATATGTATGCGCAGGACCGTATTGAGGAGTTGGAGGCAGAGTTGGCCGAGGCACAGCAGCGCCTTGCGCAGTACGAGCAGGACCCTTCAGTTGCCCCCGTGGTGAAGGATGAGGACAGCATGGTGTCTGACGCGCGTAACGCGCGTTAGAGTGCTTGATGTTAGCAATGCATGATGAAGTCTTTTGTAAATGGTGCACGTTATGAGCGATGTTTTGTATTATGCCGCTCCGTGCAATTTGCCATGACTGTACTAAACACTGGTGAGGTCGAGAGAACTCATTTACGTACGTCATGTAACCCGATGCTAGAACCTTAGGTTGGTGTTTCGATGTGATGGGCGTGATGGCCCCATGTATGTACTAAGTAGACCTTTAGCTTGCTAAGACCTTCTAAATATGGTTGTAGTAGCTTCTGGATGCGTATAGACAATGTGGAACGATGCAATGCCTTTGAGCTTGGAAAATGGCACCCGAATCTCGGTTTGGTTGCAATCTGAAATTCTGGAGTGCAGCAGCTTATACTGAGCATAGCATGAAATTTGCTGGGATTGGAGAAGAACCTTGAATACCAAACTTGTTGGGAACTCCTGGTTGCACAGTTTTGTCAATTGGACCTTATACTGAAGGTGCTTTGTTTGAAAGTTATGTCCAAAAACATCCAGGTTCAGAAATCTGGACAGATTTGACACCCTGTAGTAAGTTGTATATTTCGACCACTTGCGAACAGAATTAGCTAAGACCTTATATAACAAAGTTGTGGAGCATAATATTTAGGACGACTCCTCTAATGGTGATAAGGCCTAGTTCAGTCGTTTTGGTAACCAAAAGGTCGAAATTCGGAGCTGCTGTTTACACACGCGAAACTGCACGATTGCTTTCCGGTGGCAATGTGCTATTGCTTGGCCTTGCGAGATGGAAGCTAACTGTTTTGTTACATGTTTTCATGTATTCATAACATGTCTATGGTTCTATGATCTTTTTATCACCACATCTTTGCACAAGGGTTATTGGACTGAACCTATATGGCTCCATTTTTGCAGATGGTGAACACTCACAATGGTCAATCGTCGGGGCAGTCAGCGCAAGGCGCTCCACTCTCGCCGGAGTTGGCCACTTTGGTGGTCCAGCAGGCTGAGCTGATTCATATACTAGCAAAAGACCGCTAGGCCCGTGGGCAACCGCAGCCACAGGAGTACCGGCCACGTGGCATCACCTGCCAGGATTTCGAGGGGCTGCGACCCCCAGTTTTCACCAACTGTCCTGAGCCACTGGCGGCGGACGACTGGCTTCGCACCATCCAGTCCAAGTTCACCCTTCTGCCAGGGATCACCGAGCAAGAGAAGACTCGATTTGCTGCTCAGCTTCTTCATGGGCCTGCGGGGGCATGGTACGCCACTTTCCTCGCCATGCAGGAGGAGGGCCACGAGCCCACTTGGGAGGAGTTCTGTCAGGCTTTCCGGGCCCACTATATCCCGGCAAGTTTGATGGAACAAAAGCGTCGTGAGTTCTGAGACCTCAGGCAGGGCAACAGGACCGTCATACAGTATGTACAGACCTTTATTCACCTCTCACAGTGCGCTCCGAGGGATGTTACTACTGAGCCGGAGCGGGCCGAGAGACTCCTAGAGGGCCTTGACCCTACTCTTCGGACTCACCTGGCACGGCGCTACCAGAGCTTCACTGAGCTGGTAGACACTGCTCTTGACATGGAGAACCGTCTCCGTGCCGCTAACGAGGACCAGAAGCGCAAAAGGCTAGCCAACACATCAGCGTCTGGCTCTTCACAGAAGCAGAAGGCTACATACAAGCCCCAACAGCAATACTACCAGCAGCATCGCTATGTGGTCCGACCCAACCAGCCAGGGTGGATTCACAGGGCGACACCGCAGCAACAGTACCCCATCTATCGAGCACCCGCACAGCTACCGGCTCCCCGTGCTCCCATTGTCCCGGGGCCCGGTGCTCCGTGCTTCAACTGCGGCAAGATAGGTCACTTCGGTCGTGACTGTAGGGCACCCCGCAAGATATAGGTTCCTACCCCAGTGGGTGGAAGTCAGCAGAGCAAGCCGAAGGGACCCGCGCCTAAGACGGGTTGTGTGCACTATGTGCACATGGAGCAGATTCCCACCGGAGAACCGGTGCTTGCTGGTACGTTCATGATCAACGGTCATCCGACCGTCGTGTTATTTGATTCCGGGGCCACACATACTTTCATCAGTAAGGCATATGCATTGAGGCATGGGGTAAAAATGTACAAGTTGAAAGAAAACTATCAAATTACAGCCCCGGGTTCACCTATTGAAACCAGTTTGGGTGTTAGACAACTTAAGTTGAACATTGGCACATAAAGTTTTATTATCAACCCCGTGGTGCTGCCACACCAGGGGATTGATATTATTTTGGGTATGAATTGGATGAAAGAGCACAATGTAGTCCTGGACGTTGGCAGCAGGACAATACAATTGAGGTCAGGAGTAAGTGGCAGGGCTATGCAGATACATATGCCAAATCAAAAACACATGACACCCACAGTAAATGCAACGGAACTGCAAGAAATCAAGAAGATACCCATAGTGCTTGAATTCTTGGATGTGTTTCCGGAGGAGCTTCCTGGACTTCCACCAGATCGGGATGTGGAGTTTGCCATTGAACTCGTTCCAGGCACGGCACCTATGTCAAAAAGGCCATATAGAATGCCACCTGATCATCTGAAAGAATTGAAAACACAGCTACAAGAACAGTTAGACAAAGGGTTCATTAGGCCTAGTTCATCACCGTGGGGTTGTCCAGCTCTCTTTGTTGAGAAAAAGGATCATGGTGGGAAAAGGCTGTGTGTTGACTATCGGCCACTGAATGCAGTGACCGTAAAAAACAAATACCCATTGCCACACATCGATATTCTATTTGATCAGTTAGCTGGGGCTAAGGTCTTTTCTAAGATCGACCTAAGGTCTGGCTACTATCAGATAAGGATTAGAGAAGAGGATATACCCAAGACAGCATTCTCTACCAGATACGGCTTGTATGAGTATTTGGTCATGTCTTTTGGGCTAACCAATGCACCGGCTTTCTTCATGTATATGATGAACTCGACAAGTTCGTGGTGGTATTCATCGATGACATTCTAATCTACTCCAAAGATGAAAAAGAACATGAAGAGCACTTAAGAATCGTACTCACCCGTCTAAGAGAGCACAAGCTCTATGCCATGTTTAGCAAGTGTGCATTCTGGCTGAAAGAAGTGGGTTTCTTGGGTCACATACTATCTGAGAAGGGAGTCGCAGTTGACCCTAGCAAAGTAAAAGATGTGCTAAATTGGGAGCAACCTGAGACCGTGACTGAAATCCGGAGTTTTCTTGGTTTAGCGGGCTACTACCGCCGCTTTATCAAGGATTTCTCCAAAATTGCAAAACCCATGACCTCATTGACCAAGAAAAATGCAAAGTTCAATTGGAATCCGAAATGTGAAGAAGCTTTCCAAACATTGAAGAAATTGTTAACCTTAGCACCAGTGCTAGCTCAACCGGACATCACCAAGCCATTTGATGTGTACTGTGATGCCTCCGGCAATGGACTTGGCTGCGTCTTAATGCAAGAAGGGAGAGTAATTGCTTACGCCTCCCGACAATTGAGAAAACATGAAGCAAATTATCCAACACATGACCATGAGTTAGCCGCAGTCGTTCATGCACTAAAAATATGGAGACACTATCTGCTAGGCAACACGTGTCACATCTACACTGATCATAAGAGTCTTAAATACATCTTCACCCAACCCGAAATCAATATGAGGCAGAGGCGATGGTTAGAGTTGATAAAAGACTATGATCTGGAGATCCACTACCACCCAGGCAAGGCCAATGTGGTAGCAGATGCACTAAGCCATAAGGCCCATTGCAATGTGATAGAAGCCCAACCTACAGCAAGAGTGATCTATTGTGAGATAAATGAAATTGAAACACCTCATGAGCAACAAGTAGAACTTTATAATCTCATCATTGAACCCTCTATCAAGGCACAAATCATAGAAGCACAGAAGCAAGATAAGGGTATGGCATATATTCGTGAGGGTATTAGTGAAGAGAAGAAGGCATGTTTCACGCTTGATGACCAAGGCGTTCTGTGGTTCAAGAATCGTCTAGTGGTACCTAAGGACATGGAGTTGAGGAAGAAAATACTAGAAGAAGCGCACACTTCAATGTTCACAATACATCCGGGCAGCAATAAGATGTATCAAGACTTAAAACAAAAGTTTTGGTGGACCCGCATGAAACGAGAGATCGCCAAGTACGTATCCGAGTGCGACGTGTGTAAGAGAATAAAAGCTGATCACCTAAAGCCCGCTGGAATGCTTCAGCCGCTTGAAGTACCAGTGTGGAAATGGGAGGATATACACATGGATTTCATTGTGGGGTTGCCCCGAACTCAAAAGGGGTATGATTCAGTATGGGTGATAATAGACGGATTTACAAAGTCAGCTCACTTCCTTCCTGTAAAGACAATATACCATGCCAAGACCTATGCCGAAATTTATTTAGCTCGTATCCTTCCTTTGCACGGAGTCCCAAAGACCATCACTTCAGATCGAGGCCCACAGTTTGTCTCCCGTTTCTGGGATACAATTGCATACAGCTTTGGGGACCACCTTGATTCACAGTTTGGCATACCACCCTCAAACCAGTGGTTAAGTAGAAAGAACAAATCAGATCCTAGAAGACATGTTAAGGGCCTGTGCACTAACTTACTCCACCAAGTGGGATGAGTGTCTACCCCTGGCAGAGTTTGCTTATAACAATAGCTACCAGAAGAGCTTGGAAATGGCTCCTTTCGAAGCTCTCTATGGTAGAAGATGCAGAACACCACTAAACTGGTCCGAACCTAGAGAGCGTGTTACGTTTGGCCCTGATTTAGTGACCAAAGCTGAAGAACAAGTGAAACTCATACACCACCATCTCAAAAGAGCCCAATCCCGACAGAAAAGCTACTCAGATAAGAGGAGGAGACCACTAGTCTTTGATGTGGGGGATCATGTGTATCTTAAAGTATCTCCGATGAAAGGGGTACAACGGTTTGGGGTGAAAGGGAAGTTAGCACCAAGGTACGTCGGTCTGTTCAAAATCATTGAAAGATGCGGAGCCGTCGCTTACTGGTTAGAGCTACCACCACTTCTGGCTGCGGTTCACGACGTGTTTCACGTCTCACAACTAAAGAAGTGCTTAAGAGTGCCGGAGAACGTGGTAGATACCTCTCAAATTCAGATTGAACCAGATCTCACATACGAAGAACATCCCTTAAAAATCCTTGACCAAAAGCAGAGATCAACCCGCCGAAAAACAATCAACTTTTACAAAGTTCAATGGAGTAATCACTCCGAAGAAGAAGCCACTTGGGAACAAGAGGAGTATCTACGCACCAAGTATCCTGGTTTTCTACCATCCACTTCCACTCGGTATGTTACGACAGTTTAATTTCAGGATCTAAACTCAATACATGCACACAACACTATCTACAATCAACTTAACCACCCACATCACATCAAAAATCTTGGGACGAGATTTCTTTAAGGGGGGTGGGTTGTGATGCCCTGGGCATCTCCAGAGCATTATCTTGTGCATCCTTTATTTAATTACCTCTCATAAGCATCATCTCATCTCATGTTAGTATGCATTTGAATCATATGAACAAGCATGATGAAAATAGCTAAGTGATGCACTTAGTTTTGCATGAATGACGCTATAAATGTGAGCATAACTTGAATCCTATGAAGTTTTAGGTGAAACTTCTTATACCAAACATGTAGGTCATGTTGTGATGAAAAACTTTGTTAATTGGAGCTTAGATGAAAAATGGACGTGGCTTAGGGTAAAAGGCCTTTTTCTCTCAGCCAAGAAACACACTCAAAATCTAAATTTCATAGAAATATCACTTTTTCTATAATTTATAATCATTTTCATGCAAAGGTCCAATCGAGAAAGTTGTAGGCCATGAAATTGTGAACAACATTGTCAAAAATGATTTTGGGAGAAAATGGCTAGAAATAGGACAATTGAATTTTCTAAGGAAAACAGTTCTCTGTCCAAACTTAGGGCTGCTAGATAAATTCGAATTTAAATCATATTTAGGCCCAGAATTTGAACTTGGTGCTTTTGACAAAGTTGTAGAAATCAAAGTTGTGAACATTTCATCCAATGGGCATATCTCCAGAATCGGCTTCTAAATAGGCCAAAAATGTATTTTTCAGAGAGGGAGAAAACACACTCTTAATTGTGCTTCCTCTGAGTCACTGACGGGCCCCTGCTCCCCTCAGGTTCCGGCCGCCGCGTGGCCGCCGGCGTATGGCCGGCGCGCCCCGGCCACGGATCGAGCCTCTCTCTCCCTCCCTGACAGCGGCTCTAAGTGGAGAGCGCTTCCCTCTCAGCGCTCTTTCCTCCCTTCGCCCGCACGCTCTGCTCTTCATTTTCCTCCCCGCCCGCCATTGCCGGAGCTAGGTCGAGCTCGCTCCCGGCCGCCTCCGTCCTCTCCCGAGCCCAACCACCACCACGCCGAGCTCCGCCTCCCTCGACTCCACCGCTCCGTCTAGACCTCGTTGCCCGAGTCCCCGCCACCGCGGCGTATTGCACCGCCGAACCCCGCCGACCGAGAGCTCCCGTCGCCGGCCCTCCCCGCTGTCTCCCCCATCGATTGAGGTAGGGGGTAAGCATCCTCGCATCCCCCTCTCTCTCCCTGACCATCCGCGGCGAGCCTCCGGGCTCTGCCCGGCCCTTTTGGCCGCGCGCCGCCGGTCCTCCCCCTCCCGGCGCGAGGAAGAAGAAGAGGGAGGAAGGAGACGGCGAGTTTCGCAGTCTAGCCCTTGGTGTTTTTTGTTTTTGCAAACCGGTCCACCGCACTGCTGTATGAGTCTTGTAGATCTCGCGTTCTAGCCCCTCGGATCTAAGGTTAATCACGAAGAAGTCCCTGGATCTACGATTTTACTTTTTATTCATTTAAAAATCAGCAGTAAACTTTAGAAAATCGTAGTAAATCATAAAAAAAAATCCAAAAATAGCAAACTAAGTTGCATTGTAATACTTGTAAATAGATCTATCTGTTGGGTATGATGGTTGAGCAGGAAAAGACATTTTTGCCCCTGATATTATGCATGCTTGATAAATCAATATAAATGGGAAATGTGGACTAAATGGTCTCCAAAAATTGTCAAACTTGGACAGCAGTGTTATTAGGGTATATAGGCTCACTGTGATTTTTGGTAGGTCAAGTGTTCACTTTTTAATTACTGTTTTGCCCCTGCATGTGATTTTAGCATAAAAATAAATGTGGAAATAATAACCATATAAAAATTATGCTCTAAATGGTTTTACACATTTTAATTGTGCTCCCTGTGGTATAAATAGCTCACTGTTTAAATGGGGTACTGTGCATGTCAAGTATAGTTAGTGTTTTGAAAATAATAAGTCCATGCATGTTTAACTTAATAAATAGGAAAGGTAGATTAAATAAGCTCCAAAAGTTCTGAATTTTGGGCAGAGGCTTTGCTAGCAAATCTAGGCTTGGTATAAAATTTGATAACCCAAAAGCTTACTGTTTATTTACTGTTTTACCCTTTCCTAGTAATTAAGCATATAATTAGCAAAAGAAAAGGGGTTTATATAAAAATAAGCTATAGGGGGCTTTGTGGTATTTATTTGGGTTCTAGATGATGTAAGTAGCTCACCACTGAAAACTTAAGGCTGTGCATGTAAGGTTTGACCCTGTTTTGAAAGTGGTAGACATAATGCTCATTTAAGTAAATAATAGGAAATAGGAGACTAGTATATTTAATAAATGCCACAATGGATCATATTTTGAAACATAGGAGTATATAAGTGTTAGCCACTGATTTGGAATGCAATGTAGGTCTTCACTACTGTTTTAGAAATGCATGATAGAAATGCTAAGCTAGCTAGGTGGAAAGTAGGTGTTCAAATAAGCTTCCGTCATTTCACATGAATCGATGCTACCCCGTCACACACCACCACGTTGTTATGTGTGATAAGCTAAGTTACCATAGGTGATGGCTTGTACGATTTCGTAGTACTAAGCAAGTTTCATTACAAAAATGCATAACTTTATTCCATAAATCATGATTCCTTGCATCGCACTCGCATCATGAAGCAAGCATTGCACTAATACATGTTCCAATTGCACTATGTCATGCATATAGATCCCGCGAGCGTAGGACAATCGCCGGACCAACCAATCGTAGAGGAGCCCGAGGAAGAGCTGCACCAAGAGGCAGAAGAACAACAACAGGGGCCCGACTTCGCTTAGGAGGCAGCTACTGACCCTAGTGAAGAAGGTAGGCAGGACCATACTTAACCCAGCAAACAACTTATACATGATGATTACGCAAATGCATTAGGAGTTGCTTGAAACCAGTTGCATTAGACTCCTTGGCCGCCCTGGCCCTAGCACCTATAAGTAAAGTTCGCAGGACGAGTATGCTTAGAAGTGCTAGGTGCGAGTAGACATGAGTGTGTGGACTCGTCTCGTAGGTACTTTCAAAGTTACAAAGATCTTACGGTTATGTCAAACAGTATTCTTGCTCGTGATTTAAATGGAGACCGGCAGGAGATTTTATTTCAGTATTTACTTTCCAAGATGTCGTACCTTGGACTCGGCCCAAGTCGTGTAAGGCCGTCCGTTGTTCGCCTATTGGTCTGCATAACATGGCTAGAGTGCTTATCCGGAGAATGGGACCGGTAAAGTCTTTCCTGGGCTCGTCCGAAGCACAGAGACACGTTCCTACCCGCTGGTTGAGAGGAAGGTGGCCCGGGGGAGCTTGGTACTCATGGCGGGGAGACCGAGATGTCGGCAGGCTCGTCATGGGGCCACAACCCGGGGGCTAGGCGGGAGTGAATCGAACTTGCAACGAGACATGTTAAGATTTGGGTCATATGTGGGAACGCGATGGCTAGTAAGCATATACCCCTGGCATGATAGTTATTCCCGGGAATTAAAATCGATTCGAATCGCTGATGGCCACCAGGTGTGGGAATGCCAATACCTTTGACGTTCAACGTAGTAACTACTTAAACACTCTGGATTTAATACTCATGATTTCTGGAATACCACATGTTTGAATTGAACTGTTTACCTTACTGCAATTTACTATTATGTTGGTGGTTATACAAATGATGAAAACTTGTTACTTATGTTACACATGATACTGTTTAAACCCAAAGGCTAAGGATCCACTTGCTAGTAAGCCGCTTCGCGTCAGCCGTAAGCCAAATCCATTAAGACCTACTGAGTAATTAGTACTCAGGGTTTGCCCCCATATTTTGAGCGCAGGTATGGAGTTCATGGTTTGCACTTGTGTTGATGATGGCGCATGTCCTCACTTAGGATGAAACGGCATGAGTGGCACTAGGGCAACATCGGTGGGCTCGATATTGTTACTTCTAATGCAAATCTTTTGTGATATCATGGTGACCTCTGAACTTAACATTCCGCTGCGAGGAACTTTCGAACCTGCTACTTTATAACTCTATGTTGGACTTGTACTTTATTCGAAACCGGTTTGTAACTAAGTCTATTGTTATGCTATTCAACTGCCTGTGATGATGTATCTGTTGTGGCTCCATCGTGGGTCTGATGTGTATGATGTCGGTTCCTCTGGGAAATGGTAATATCGGGGGTCAAATGACTCTCGACGGACGACCGGGTTTAGTTTGGCCTAATCACATTGCGAGCCAGAGGTGGCCGGTGTGCTTAGTCCGGATTAAATCGGCGGTTCTGCCACAAAATAGGCCAAGGGCTAGTCATTAGAACCTCTCTTGGCTTGTGTTAGGGTTTCCTTAGTGCTGGATTTTCACCACCAAGATTTGAGCTCCAAGTTTAGGGAGGTTATAGTGAGATTTAGCCTCCAAATCAAGAGGGTAGGAGAGGAAGGTTGCTTGAGGGTGAAATCCATCTTGTTTTTAGAGATTTGAGACCCTTTATGGCTGCTAATAGATGTGATTTCGTGCTGCAATCCTTGTGCGCTTGTCCCTTCCCTTTCTCCCTTTGGCTTTTTGAGTTCCTCCTCGGTTTTGCTTGTGTTTGCCGTTTCCCGAGGTAGAATTCATGTTGTTTTGGTTCTTGTGTGATGCAAGGATGTGGGTGACTTATCTTGTAAGATCTTTGTCCCAGGTTCCCCACGAGCTCACTTGAATCTTTGGTTTTTGGTGGTCGTCAAGCTCTTGCCTTGTTCTTGAGGGAAACTTAGATTCATGGAGATCCTAAGTGCCTATCTAGTGTTGGCCAAACGTTTCATCTCATTTGGACTTGGTTTGACTTGATTTTGGGTTGAGATTGGATCTTCCTGGAAGAGCATGGTTTTGGGGCAACTTTTTCTACCCACCGGACCGTCCGGTGTGTGTCAGCCCCGAGGTGTCCTAAGGGAGTCGTCGGTCCAGAACGTCCGGTGATACCACCGGACCGTCTGGTGCTCAACCACTGGACCTTCCGATGTGTAGAACGACGTTCATTTTCGCCTAGGCCACCACTCGGTCCAAAACTTCCGGTGCTCTGTCACGGGGACCGTCTAGTGTGTTGTGTGATTTTCGCACTGGTACAATTGCCTCCCAGTGCATTTCCATGCACCGGACCATCCGGTGTATGACCACCGGACCGTCCGGTGTGCACTAAGAGGGCTGAGAGTTTCTGGTTTTAGCTCATTCTTCATCCGTTCTTTGGGGAAGCTTTCGTGTGTGCTTCCGCTTTGTATTTGGCACGTATCTGTTCAATAGACGGTGCCAAATACATGAGTTCTTTTCATTCGTCGTGTCGAGGTTGGAATTTGAGTTTTAAAGTGTTTCTATTCACCTCTTTTAGTCGCACGTCTCGGTCCTACATCAGCTACCTCCTGGGTCTGCGCGTGTCCCCATGCCAGGATGAAAAGAGTTTAGGGGACGCTCGGTTCGTCTTCGTGGGGGAAGAGCTTGAGGGCTTAGACAGTGGCGAGGTGGGGATGTGAGCGCGTGCCTCCCTCGATGCCATCTTCGCCTTCACCTCCCCTTCTTGCCTCACCGACGCCTACCACCGCCACCTCCGTCTCCCCTGCTTGCCTCGCCGTTGTCTGCCCCTGTCACGTGCGTCTCCCTTGCCGCTGCCTCCGCCTTCTCCCGCTTGCCTTGCCACCGGCCGCGCACCGTCGCCAGCCTCGGTTCGCGGCCGTGTGCTGCTACCCACCTCGATCCGTCGCCGCCGCCGTGTCCGAGCCACCGCCGCGCTACGCTACCCACCTCAATCGTCCCCATGGTCGTGCACGCCCGCCACCCGCAGCTCGCCGCGCTTGCCGACACCCACCTCGGTTTGCCGCCCTCCGCGCTCCACTTTCCCCAAATTTGGTGGCGGCGACAACTCGAACCTGTCGGGCGCAACCACCTGCCTTTTTCAGCCGCAGGGATAAGGACTGCGAGAGGGCCCAGACAGGTGGGCCAGACACGCTAGTGTGGCTGCCACGTTTGCAAAACCACATTGGGAGTGATTTGTCTGGTTTGCCATAATTTAGTGTGCAAAACAATTGGTTGTGAAGATAGGGGGATTAAGTAGACACACCCGTATACTTCAAAGGGTTAAGTAGATCTTTTTTCCACAAACGGGGGGAGTCGGGTGGGGTTGGGGGGATGAAAAAAAATGTCATATAAAGGATTTGCTATAGAGGATCGAAAAAATACTATAAATTTTAAAAGTTTTAAACCATTAAAACTCATTGTCTAAATGAACTATTTTATCTATAGTATAGAATAATAATGCAGCACACCTGCAAAGATCGGAGACGGTCTCTCTCACACAGGATGAAACATGGGACACCGTTGCGGATTCCCTAATCCACGCGCACTTTCACGCTGCCCTCAGTGCTCTTCTGGTCTCTGCAGTCCCACGCGGCCACGCCACTCCACTGAAAACACCATGCCGCACGCCCACGCCGCCGCCGTCGTGGACCGCCTGCTGCGCCGGCTGCCCTTCGACGCTCGCCTGCTGGATCTGCCTCCGAACATAGACGGGGACCTGACGCATGTTTGGCGAACTCTAGTGGGGTTGCAAGATGTGCTGGTTAATCTGGAGATCCGTCCGGAGGGGCAGGAGTGGATGGGGAATATCAAGCAGATCGCGTACGACGTGGAGGATCTGCTGGATGAATTTGAAGACAACAGTAACATGGACTCTGAGACTAGCGGCTGCATTGGAGAGGTTTGGTTCGATAACCTTCAGATTATTGCCGATGCAACCCCATTGGATAGAAATGAATATTCCGATAATAAATTCTAGTGCGAAATCACTAGTAGGGGATGTTTGCTTCATTGCTCAAGGTTAGCAAGTACCATCCTTTTGAGGTCCCATGGTAGCCTTATGGTTTCGAGAGTGAATATCCAGCAAAAATGAGTAGTACTGCAAATTTGTGCAAAGTCGGTGTAGAAGTTTTAATGTTTTCCTCCTTACAATGTATTGCTGATACAGGAGGCCTAGGCCACGTTCTCTACCTCCACAAAATTTCAAAACAATACTTAACTGAAAAAAATGAGAGTTTTATCCTTTTTTTTCGATATCTCAGTTAAGAACTAAAACTTGTTTAGCCGATATGGATTAACTTTCAAGGTGATCTGAATTTTAAACTAATTTAGGAGGTTATAAGCCCATTCCCCTCTACCCAGGCAAATCTTAACTGTCTAGGAAACATGTTAAATTTATGACATGATCAATGTATCATTTGCATTGTTTTCAAGGCGTCGCCTAGCGACAATTAGGCGTCCAGGCGACGAAAATTTCTTGGCGTCCGCCATCGCCATGAGGAAGAGGAGAAGAATAGGAGGAAGAGGTAGGCGCCGGGCGGAAGTGGATCCGCGGCGGTGCGCGCGAGGGGCGGAGGTGGATCGGCGGCGCCGCGCATGAGGGAGCAGCGGCGGCGTGCATGGGGAGAGTGGAGACGGACTGGACAGGAGCTAGGTCTGGTGGTGCTTGGGCTTCTAATGGGCTGGGCCAGGCTCTCCTTCTCCTTCTCCTTCCCCTTTCTCTTATTCTTTTTCCTTTTCTCCCTTCTCCTTCCTTCTCTTTTCCTTTTTCTTCCTTCATCTTGCTATCATGAGGCGTCGCCTTGCTCACCTAGGCGTCCAGGCGGGGGTCGCTCGCCGTGCTTCACCTTACCGCCTTAAGAACCATGGTCATTTGAATTTAGATTTGTGTAAAAATACTAGTATTTTTCCATTTCATTTAGCAATTCTTTATAAAATATGCTCATTATGACACATGATTTGAAGCTAATCATCTTTGTGGTCACGTGAAATATAATTTACAGGCAGCACCATTATGCAGTTCTTGTTCATTTCTCCAGCATAGTACTAAGGCAAATAGAATGAAGGCAATCAAAAGAAGGTTGGACTTTTTAGCAAAAGATTCTGTCATCTTCAGTTTGATGCAGTACCCTTTTCCTGTTGTTGAGAAATTTGATGATGAAGTATTTGATCGAGCTGCAATTGTTGGAAGAGATGATGACAAAGAAAGGATAAAGGACATGCTCTTGCAAAGTGATGCAGAAAAGCTGTCAATCATCCCTATTGTTGGCCTTGTAGGGGTGGGGAAAACAACTCTTGCTAGATTAATTTTCCTTGACCAGGGAGAAGGTTGGAATTTTGATCTTCGTATCTGGATATGCTTAAATAGGAAACTAGACCTAAAAATGGTTGCCAGTGATATAATTTTGCAATGTAATCATGCAGAAGAAGAGCTCTTAGGTGTTCATATAGACACCGAGATCCGGGAAAACTTGCAGTTGCTAAATAATTGTTTGCAGAATGCACTTCATGAAAAGAGCTGTCTAATTGTCTTGGATGACCTTTCTAGCACAGATAAAAACCAGTTGAATGAATTGAAGGAAATGCTTAAGGGTACAAGTGAGTGCATCAAGGTTGTAGTGACCACCTCCAGCGAAAAAACTGCAGAACTAATGCACACCATTCCACCATACAAGTTGCATCCTTTGTCTGAAGATGATTGTTGGAAAATATTTTCTCAAAAGGCTTTTGGGAATTGTGATGGCAATAATACACACCTTAAGGAAATTGGGAGGGGAATAGTGAAAAGGTGTGAGGGAATGCCATTATTGATTCATTCTCTTGGTTCAGTTGTACAAAATCAAGTGACAGATGTTTGGTTAGCGGCAAGGGATGAAGAAATATGGAAGTTAGAAAGAAAATTTGCCACTAAAGTAGAACTTTTTTCACCATTATATGGAATATATAATGACTTCCCGTCAATAATTAAATTCTGCTTTCTCTATTTATCCATATTTCCTAAGGGATCTGCTATAGACAAGGAAAAACTTATCCAACAGTGGATTGCACTTGACGTTATTGGATCAAAACATGACTCCCTGCCTCCTTATGTGCATGGGGAGATGTGCATTCAAGACCTTTTGTCAACAAATTTTCTCCAAGTTCCAGATATGCACTCAGTAAGTCACTACATACCTACTAGCTTGGGAGTCTTCTTTTCATGTTTAGAGTATGCCTTTAGGCCCTTAACTAATAATAACTTAAAGATTATTGTATACTTAGCAATTCAATGGTTAATTTTGTATTCAATATGAGGGCTCTAGGCCCGAATATATACATGCATAGGTATTAGCAAATATGCTCAAAACTCCTTATACAATGAGGAAAATACAAAGAGTACATATACATCTAACACCTCCCCCCACCCCCAGCCCACCCTCTCCCGCCAAAGAAAAATTCAAGCGGATCAATAACACTGAGTTTGGAGAGTTAGAACTTGCGCTGAAGTCTCTTCTATGCCTTAGCGAAGAAGTATGGCAATGGAAGCTCTGAAAGCACAAACCGAAGAGTAATAACATCATCTTGTACCAATGCTCATGTGTAAGAAGCATCAACAGCACTATGCTTAGTGAGATCATGTTTATATCGGACCATATGCAATGCTGATAGCTCCCTTACTATTAGACAAAAAAGGAGTCAGGCACTACTCAGGCATAGAAACAGAAACACCAAAATCCTCTAGCAGCCACCATAGCCAAGTAACCTCTAGTATCCCAAGAGCCTTAGCACACAACTCAGCCTCTTCACTCAAACATAAAACTGTTTTGTGCTTCTTAGTCTTCCAAGAATGAGATAACCACCAAGAAAAACACAGTATGCAGAAAGAGATCGACGATCGGAGGAATCATTTGCATAGGTAGCATAAGAATATGCTTGGAGCTATAAATAGCTGAAGTGAGAAAAGAAAGATAATGAGATATAGTCCCACGAAAATATCCCAAAACACAAATGGCTATAGTGGAGCTGAGTACGTGCCAAAACAAATTGACTCAGAATGCACATAATATGAAATGGGAGGAGAGAGACACCAAGATAAAAAAGTCTCCCACCAATGTGGCAATAACAAATGGGATCTGCAAGTGGCTCCACATTAGTGGCACAGAGACGAACATTAAGACATTAAGTTCCATGGGATTCTCAACAGTGTGACAATCAATGAAAGAAGCAAGATCACGAAGATCCTGAATGTACTTTTCTTGAGACAGGTAGAAGCCCTGAGATGTGGACGAAACATCAATTCCAAGTAAGTAACGAAGAGTACCAAGATCAGGTAGAAGAAACTGCTCAACGAGACGTGCCTTCACAAAGGCAATATACTAGAAGACATCTCTGGGGATGATCATATCATCAATATAAAGGACTAAAGGAGAAGAGTTCAATCATGAGGGGAAGTGTGAACAAAGAGCGCAGGACCATTAGTGCTTGATTAGGCTTGTGCCACATATTATTATTATTATTATTATTTTATGCCTTGTTCCCCTTCCTCATCTCTCTCTTCCTCTCCTTGATGGCGGCTCGTATTGGGTTTCAACTCTAGCCTACCCCAACTTGCTTGTGAAAGGCTTGTTGTTGTTGTTTTTGTTGACCGGCCACAGAAGCAAAACACTAGAACAAAGCACGAGGGGCTTGCTTGAGACCATAAAGAGAGCGGCGAAGATGACATACCATGCCCTCATGCATAGAATACCCAAGTGGCGGCTACATGTACACCACCTCACAGAGTTCAATATGTGATATGTCTAATTGCAAGCCCTGCACCATTCCGGTTAATACCTGTGCCAAGCTCTCCTCTGATGGTGCCCTAGCTGCTGATGCTACTCATACGCCTTGCTGGTGCTCTTCAGTACCTTACCATTGCTCACCCAGATATTACATTACTTATGCAGTTTAGCAATTTTGTTTTCACATGCATGATCCGAGAGAGCCCCATCTAGCTGCTGTTAAGAGAGTTATTCGATATCTCAGGCACTTTAGACGATGGGCTTCATCTTCACCGTACCTCTCCTCTGCATTAATGGTTTACTCTGATGCTGACTGGGCTGGCTATCCCACTACACGACACTCTATGTCTGGTTATGCTGTGTCTTTAGGCGAGAATCTTGTGTCCTAAGTGGCAAGCTACTGTTTCCCGCTCCAGTGCTAAGGCTGAATACCCTGCTGTTGCAAATGCTGTGGTTGAGGCCTGTTGGTTCCACCAGTTGCTTGAGGAGTTTAGTGTCCTGTTCAGCGCACTACATTGGTCTATTGTGATAATGTACGTGCAGTCTACTTATCTTCGAACTCTATGCAACATCAGCGTACAAAGCATATTGAGATCGGCCTACATTTTGTTCCAACTGCCTCTCAATTTGCAGGCATCTTCACCAAGGGGTTACCTTCTTCGGTCTTCATCGAGTTTTGCTCCAGTCTGAATGTTTGCCCCACACCCGTTCTGACTGGGAGGTGGTGGTGGGGACATCTTCTATTGGAGTAGGCCTTGTATTAGGCTAGGACTCTCTTGCTTGTTATGCAAGGGTAGTCCGGTATAAATATACATCTAACCCCTAGCTTGATAGGATATGTATTAATATTGTATTCCATACATATAGGTATTAGAAAATATGCACAAAACCCCTTATACAGTGGGGAAATAAAAAGAGTACATATGCATCTAACAAATTCCATGTTCCTGTAAACCTTCCGCATCATAATTTATTGAACAACAAATAGTGTACAATGCAATAATCTACTTCTGTAGTTTTAGAATATGTGGCCTATGATTTGTTGGGAGGAAGAATAGTTAAGTACTAGGGTCAACAATATGCTTGTTATGAAATATGTATAGCACAACCAGCTATTAACTTTTGTATGATTTGCTGAGTTTGGGTAACAATGTTTTATTTAGATGTCAAAGTCTCTATGGTACTTGCAGAAACCACTAGAATAGGATGAGATGGAAATGGTGATTATTTCTTTTGTTGCAAAAAATAATGTAATGATTATAAGTTTGAAATAAATATCACGGGAAAAAATGATGGTAATCATATTATTTAGTTGCCAAACAATTAATAAGCCATATCACTTCAATTAAATTTGTTTTTGTGCTATATTTTCAGGTTTATGGAGTGGATAACAGAATAGTTCCTAGAGCGCTCTACATTCACAACTTCATCCACGAATTTGTAAGATATGTTGCTTGTGACGATATTATAATTTTGGATGGTAGTGAAATTCCAAAGGGTAACTCAAAAAGGCAAAACTTCCAGTATGCACTGTTGACATGTTATCGAGGGCAATCATCACTTTCCCACTCATGGCTGACCAGGACAAGGGCACTACATTTCAGAAATTCTGAGGCTATAACATTTCATTGTGAAGCGTTTGCATTACTGAAGCACTTGCGTGTTTTGAACCTTAGTGGATGTTGCACTGGAGAATTACCAGCCTCTATAGGTCACTTGAAGCATCTAAAATATCTTGATGTCTCTGGTGGACGGATCCAGACATTACCTTCTCCAATGAGTAATTTGACAAATCTTGAGGTACTGGATCTATCAAAAACGTTTCTGATGGAATTACCCTCTTTCATTGGTAACTACCTGAATCTAAAATATTTAAACATGCAAGGCTGTGAGAAACTTCAAAACCTGCCTTCATCCCTTGGTCATTTACAAAGCCTTGAGCATCTTCGACTGTCATGCTGCAATGGTATCACTGAGCTACCTGACTCCATGTGCAATCTTCGTGGTCTTCGAATTTTGGATTTATCAAGATGCACTGAGCTGCAACACCTACCTCCATTATTTGGTAACTTAACGAACTTGGAGGACCTAAGCCTATCTAGTTGCTTCAACCTTAAGCAGTTACCAGAATCTTTTGGTGATCTTTATTTCCTTAGGTTCCTGAACCTATCAAATTGCTATGAACTTCGGGAATTGCCTGAGTCTCTTAATAACCTTGAGAAACTGGAAATTCTTATTCTTCGGAGATGTTGCAGACTTCAAAATCTTCCTTCCTCCTTTGCCATGATTAAGTACCTTAGAATTTTTGATCTGGCTGGCTGTGAAGCACTTCATGTAAGTACTGAGATGTTAACAACCAATCTGGAGTATTTGAACCTACAACGGTGTATAAATATGCAGACTCAGCCATACCAGTTTGAAAACTTTAATAAATTGAAATTCCTGAGTCTCTCCCAATGCCTCCCTACCATTGACTGCCTGAAATCTCTTAGTTACTTGTTCAACTTGGAATATCTAGACCTATCAAAAAATTTCCTTGACATACCTATGTCTTTTGCAAGGCTTCAGAAGTTGCACACTTTGGACCTCACTGGTTGTGCTCCAATGCATCGATCCTCTTATGGACATCAACATTGGCCAGATATATTAGCTAAAATTCCAGGACTTAAATCTGTGCTGACGACAGATGCAGGGTTAGTGGCCTCCCTTCCGGAATACATCCAGTGCTCCGTTGGCTATGAGCACCACTCACTTATGACAACTGATGAGCTTGTTGTTACAGGCATCACAGGATGCTCCAGAGGACTTGGTATTGCTAAGCGGTTGAATCTGCAGAATCGACTGGAGCTTTGTTTCCTTAGGCTGGAGTGGGTTCCTAGTTATCATTCAGCTGCAGATGAATTAGTTGAATATAGAGATGAGGAAGTGCTGGAGAAATTCCAACCAAACCAGACTGTAGAGCATTTTGAGCTAGTTAAATATATGGGCTGTGCATTTCCTACATGGATGATGAGCAAACTGACGACTTCACTCCCATACCTTGTCAATCTTTGTTTGTTCCACTTGCATAACTGCAGCTCTCTCCCTCCACTTGGTCATCTAAGAAATTTGCGCTACTTGCATATTAAAGATATGCCTGTCCTCATAAATCTAGAGATGGGTCTTTCAGGGGGGCCTGAGTCCTTGGGGAAATTGACTCACCTCAAATTGGAAGCACTGAATTTAAAAGAGCTGTCTATCCTGTTGTCTGCCAACAATGAGAATCCATGTTTCATGTTTCCCACTCTTGAGGAGTTATCTATTCTATCATGTCCTAAGCTTGTCTTCAGACCATCACTGCCAAAGTGTGTGAAATATGTAATAAAAGAAAGTAACATGGTTCTGACATGTGGGCAACCTTTGGGGCCATCATCATCTCCATCACTAGCAAAAATAGAGATCAGTGGGTGTATGATACCTCCTGATTGGTTGCAGTGGCTTAAATCCATGCAGACTTTTGAGCAAGTAGTAATAGACGGTGAAGTACTTAATTCTTTTCAGCTCCTGGATATACAGGGCACTCGAGAATCATCTGGTAGCAAGATTCAAAATGAAAATGTAAGTTCATTTGGAACAAATATGTCATGCAAATTGACCTCTTGTAATCTTATTTACTTTTCCAACATATCCAGTTTTTTCCCTATTGTCACCAACCATGTTAAAGGGCATTTCTCTCTTGTCAAATATAGGATGGTGCCTCTAAACATACTGGTATTGACAGCTCAACAATAGTGAAACCTTTTCCGAGGTTTAGCATCACTTCTGAACACTCAGGTTAGTACGCAAATGTTTTCCACACTATCTTGAATAGGAAACCTCTCTATGTGGTAATACATTTTTTGTTTCTTGTTACCAACAGTTCTCCACTTTTAGGAAAAAGGCATGTTTGTTGTTTGGTATTTCTCTAAGTGTAGGAAGGAAGGATTGCATATAATAGATTGGACGTATTGCATGGAGCCCTTGGGGCTAATATATAGGAGTACAAGACTTGGGGGGCAATGCACCTTTGTAACTATGTCGTAACTGAATGATAACTATGTCGCGGTGCAGAGGCAACAACTTGAGAAGAAACCCACAAGGAGCTCATGCAGACGATAGCCCTTTGTGCTGAAGTTGAGGTAGCCAAGTACGAGGAGGCGGAGCCGTTGTCAAGGTGTCGTGGATAGGGTAGCTGTGGTCGATGAAGCTGTCGAGTATGCTGAAGAAGACAAGCCGCACAAGCCGCGGGCGCAGGAGCACGCGGAAAGGTCCACAGCACGCCAGAGGGTGCCAGGGTGATGGTGGTGCAGAAGCCGAGGCGCCGTAGACGAAGAAGGCGACACAATCGAGGCAGTCAAAGAGGGAGAAGAGTGACGCTGAGGACGATGCTGTCAAACCGCCATGGGCGATGCGTGCTCCAGGCTTGCTAGGCCTGGAAACGCATCGTGGACGAAGGCACGTGCTGGTGTTGCCAGTACCGGACGTACTAGGTAGAGGGCCCCAACCATGTGTCAGTGTCTGAAGGGATGAGCAGAGAAGATTTCCACGACGGTTGTGGTGCAGTACGGTGGGAGTGTCGTAGCAGCTCAGTGTTGTTAGAGTGAAGTAGACGAAGTAGTCGAGGACGAGATGGCGACGCTGGCGACGAGGTTGTGTTGGACGAAGGCGAAGAGGTAGGCGTGGCGACGTATTGAGGTTCCTAGAGTTGGGGCGGCGACAGAGCCACGACGCACAAGACGAGCCTCGACGGCAACAATGTAGAGTGATTGCGGTACATGAAGTCAGCGAAGAACTCGATGACGAATGCGGTGCAGACTGACGACGGGGGCTAGCGCTTGGAGAACAGCAACAACGTACGGTGTCAACGCAGCATGCAAGTGTAGTGCAGAACGACGGGTGTGCCGGTGTAGCTCGCTGGTGAGTCGACAACGATGTAGATGCAACGACGAGGATGACGACAGGCGGCGACGCTGCTGCCCGAGGAGGCGACGCAGCGACAACCCTCTTGCTTGGCGAAGCATCGTGCGATAGACGACAGACGTCTTGGGAGTGGTTCGCGCGCGATCTGTTGATCAGGCTGATGGTGTGCGAGGTGGAGACGACGGAGGCAATGTCGATGGAGCCTCCCGATCCGTGGCGACGACAATGAACCGGTGGAGATTGACGTGTCGGCGAAGGGGCGCAAAAGCAGCATACGGGCATCCCTTGGCACGCCGCTAGCCACGCCATGCCGCATGGTTGGAGGAGACGAGGAGGGCGGTGTAGTCGAAACCGATGTCAATGATGCGCGAGTTGACGGGCAATAGGCGATGGAGACGCAAACTCGATCTCTGATTGGGAAAACAGAAAAGACGCACAACAGCAACAGATCTGGTTACGTCACTGGGTATCCATAGCCTTGCGCCTTGCCTCTTTATCTATTCTAGGGTGTAATCGGATCAGATACGGACGGATATTGCTCATACCATATTTGTTTTCATATTTTTCTCGGATTTCGAATCGGATATAGATAGCTGTCGGATACAAATACGAATACGGATGATCTCGGTTACGAATACGGATATATGTGTGTCGAATACGGAGCGAGTCAGACGTGGATAATGTTGAATATAAAAATTTTCTTCGGATATTGAGTAAAAGCAACATCCATATACACTACTATTTATTTTCTATCGAGGAAAAATATAAATAAAAATAATATGAAATGCTTTGAATGGTTTACAAATGACAACATTTTGTGCTAATCAGTAGTCACGTGAGGAAAATGTTAATTTTTTTAAAAACCTACTGCCTCATCTTGCTCTTAGCCGAACGGCCCACTGCTAGCCCATAGGTTGATAGCATGGCGTGCGTGATTGGGCTGGTGAGCATGGCGTGTTGGGCCGGTGACTGGTGAGTGTGGCATGTCTGTTATCTCAGGTCTACTGCTACAACCACTTTATCCCACCTCGCCTAGCTGAAGTGAGAGCACAGCTCCACGACTCTATATTACAGAACCCCATCCGCCATGTCCAAGGAACGTTTGAGGCTGCTGGGAAGTCCGAAGGCTCCAACTTGAATATTATTTGTGAATAGCAAATAAATATAAATAAATTATTTTAAGAACATTTCGGATATCGTATCAGATATATCCAAAAAATCTGTCTGATATTTGATATCCGACGGATAGTAAGCATATTATATTTGAATCCGAAATCCGATAAAAAATATTCGAATTCATATTTGTATTTGAAAAATTGTTCAGATATTCGAAAAATATTATTTTAACGGATATTTGGCCGGATCGGATGGTCGGATTTTCGGATATTATTTGATCCGTTTACACCCCTAATCTATTCCTTTCCTCGGTCAGAAAGTCACAGAGAGAGGGAGACAGGGAGCAGGTAGGTCCCTATGGCCCCGTCCACCGTAGGCGCCACCGGATCCGGGCGGCCTCCGTCAAGATGTAGGCGGCCCGCGGTCGCCGGACCCGGACGCCGCGTGACACGGAGAGGCGGAGGCAGCTCGTGGCCGCTAGACCTAGGCGGCGCACGACGCATAGTGGCGGAGAGTGTTGCGCGACGCGAAAAGGCGGAGGCGGCCTGCGGCCTCCGGACCCGGGTGGCGCGGGGCGGAGGCGGCCCGTAGCCATCGGATCCGGGTGGCACGGAGGAGCGCCGTTGGCTCGCGGCCACCGGACCCAGGCGAGGGCGTGGAGGGCCGACGGGGCCGGCAGTCGGTCGGCGCGAAGGGTCGGCGCGGAGTGGTGCCGGTGGATCCGAGTGCGAGCAGCCCACACGTAGCCGTCACCACGACGGCATGCAGAAGGAGCTTGGTCGCAGCAGGCTGTCCACAGCCGTCGCCTTGATGGTGAGTGGAGGGACATGCTCGACCGACAGCGGAGCTCAGGACTTGGCCACCAGAGAAGGCCACTTCCACCACGACACGAAGAGGACCGAGACGACGGAGAAGGCCACGACCACCACAACACGGAGAGGAGCCGGTGAGTTCCCGATCTGTTGTGCTTGACGACGCGACGACGAGCGCGGCGGATTAGACGGATGCGGCGCGGCGGCGGCAGCGGAAGCCTAGGCCTAGATTAGAAATCCTAAACTCGTGATACCATGTAGGGAAGAAAGATTGCGTATAATAAATTGGATGTATTGCATGGAGCCCTTGGAGCTAATATATAGGAGTACAAGACTTGGGGGCAAGGCACCTCCCCGGATATATACGACAGTCCTAGATACATAGGACTCCTAAGACTCCTAAAGACACGACATCTAGTACTCCCAATTGTACTCTTAACACTAAGTTAATATGCTTGCATTATACGTGCTATTTGGTGGTTAGAAATTACTTCAATTTGTTCTTGAAAGAGAATGTGCTAAAAATTCCACACTAGAAAAATTTAGTTAAAAGGCGGCCAGAAGTCCCTTCGCATACAATAGTATGGAGCTAAACTGGTAAGGTACTACCATATGGTAGGAAGCAGGTAGGTATGGAATTTCCAGTACTGTTTTACCATGGACCAAAATTTCCAGAAAATATGTGTCACGTTATGAGTTATGACTTCAAGCACTATTTGGATACTTTCTGTGCTCTAAAAAGAATGCTACCTATGTTATATAAGCCACCTGGGCCACCTAAACTTGGGCTAGGGCATTACATACTTGTCAAACAGGATGGAAATGTACGTAGAGGGCCTTGTTTTTACACCGCCCGATTGCTGTATATCTATTATAAGCTAACATATCACCCATACATATCTTGTAGATAGTAGAGCATCATCAAACAAATTAACTTACCTCTGACTCTGATCTCACTTCATGTTCTCATACAAGGCACATTTATCCGCTAATATACTTATATTCAAAAGGAATACGTCCATTTTTTGCCCCTCAACTACCCCATTTGTCCAACTTTGCCCCCAACTATTGTTTTGGCCAAACCGGACACCCCAACTCATTAAACCACATAACTTTGGCACCTTGGCTCGTTCAGAGTGGTTTCCATCCGATGTGGACTAGTTTTGACCCCCTTGGACCTACCACGTCAACTTGGACCTCGGTAAAAGCCGCCCACGCCGGCGACCTCCTCCTCCCGCGTCGGCACGTGCCTCCTCCCACGGCTCCTCAGAGCCTCTCCATGCTCCGCGCCGTCCTCTCCTCCTCTCCTCAACTTGTTCAGCAACGGCCGCCGCTCCCCTCCTCCACCCGCTCTAACCCGGCCGGTGCCAAGGCTCGACACTGGTCCCCGCCAACTTCTGCTCATCTCCTCCACCTGCTCGGCATGGCCCCCACTCCACTCCTACACCCTCTCGGCGCCGGTCCCCACCGAGCCTAGCCGGCTCCCCCACACGCACCCTCAACTGCTCCCCTCCTCTCCTGCCCCGTCCTGATGGCCATTGCCGAGGCCTCCGCCGCCGACCGCGCCGTGCCGTGCCAGGAGGAGGCACTGGGCTCCGCCTTTGACACAGGGTACGAAGCACCGTAGCGGCTCCTGCTCCGACGCCGAGCAGTGCCTCTCTCGGTACACCAGCCGGTACCATAGCAACCGCGCCACGTCCTTGCACGGTGTGTACTCGG
This sequence comes from Paspalum vaginatum, assembly GCA_030272315.1. NCBI lineage: Eukaryota > Viridiplantae > Streptophyta > Magnoliopsida > Poales > Poaceae > Paspalum > Paspalum vaginatum. The sequence goes on along the minus strand of CM059013.1, from coordinate 19,225,667 downwards.
AGTACTTGGCCGCCGACACCTGGTATCTCCGCACCGCCGCCGCCCGCCCTCCCCTCCCTCCCTCGAGGAGGATGCGGAGGAGGTGCTGGCGCTGAGTGCGTGGCGCACGAAGAACTCGAGGACGCGGGAGCTTGGGGCGGTGGGGCTATGCGGTCGATGGGGCCTTCCTCTTCGGGGCGGTGGTGGTGGTGCAAGCGACAGCGGTGGCAATGGACACGACGCAGGTCTAGACGCCGATGAGGTAGGCAGAAGGTCGGGTGGCGGATGACGAGATGTGCAGCTTCATCGCCGCTCAGCGGACCCCATGGCGTCCGTCGCATGCTGCTCCTAGACTCGCCGGCCCTGGAGCGGTGGCGTGGGAGGGCGCGACCGCGCGGCGCAGTAGGGCGTGCCAGTCCACGTCAGTGCTTAGGTGGCCAATACCACTGTCCACGTGAGAAAAAAAAACAATCAAAACCGTCTCAGGTGTCAAGTTTAATTGGTTTTATGAGTTGAGGTGTCCGGTTTGGCCAAAATGAAAGTTGGGGGCTAAGGTTGGACAAACGGAAGAGTTGAGGGGTGAAAAGTGGACTTCTTCCTATTGAACATGTATGTAGTCACAAAATAACTTCTGTATCAATTCACATTAAATAATTTTCTGTGGCAAAATGTAATCTTCAAGGGGTGGATGTGATTGATTGTTAAAAAGTCGAAGTACTATATCTGTCACTAATTTTGTGACTCATGTTAATTATGCATTAGTATTAGTGAAAATGAATATTAATCAGAAGTTTTATGTAAAGCTGCATTGGAAATCATTGAAGAGACAAAGTAATTTTTAATGCCTTCAGATTAAATTAATGGGCTTGCCTTGGTGATATATTCAGTTAAAGTATGTAAAAAGATAATCTCCTTCATGATAAGCTGAATATGCATTTTGTAAGTTGCAAAGCATTAAATTTCATAGACTTTCGAACAATCTTTAACTGTATCCTCACTTTATAGTCAGTGCCATTTCTATCTGCTTTACAATGTTGAAAAGCAAACATCTGGAAGTAAATTTAGTGAGATCTACTTATTGGAAAATGTGGAACTTTTTTCACTATCCTGCCTTATCAGTTTTCTTTTCCTGTAAAGTAATCACGCCATCCAAGGAGATCCCATCAACTTTACACAGGCTGGACATGTCAAAAATGTCTGCACAAATACCTGGAGATGGATCTTTAAACTTAAGCCTTAAGCAGGTTCAGAAGGCTACTCGAAATTTTTCACCTGCATATAAAATAGGCGAAGGAGAAATTTGGGCGGTCTACAGGGCTGTATTACCGGATAATCATATTATTGTCATCCGGAGAGCTAAAAAGGTTGTTCCAAGTTCTCTTATTTTTCTCCCTCTGTGTCCTTACCAGTTCATTATGCAATACCATATTAGTCATCCATGCTCTGTTTTGCAAACAAGGTAATTCTTGTTGGACTAAATTTTGACTTAATTGTTATTAATCGAGCAGTTCTTTGAACGAAGTAAAATAATCTCTAACCTCTGCAAAAATAATGATACCGGCCAGTTTGTTGCATGGGTTTAGGCTAAAGTGGCCAGGAAGGCAAGGAAAGGATAAGCTAAAAAGTAATAATAAGCACATTTGCCACATTGTTTTAATTGATGAACCTAATTGAATCAGCATATGAATTTTGTTACTAACCTTGGGAATTACATAAGATGATTAACCCATTAGTAGAGATGTCAATATAGTAGATGATATCATGGGCTACATGGGCCTATAGCATATGGACCTTACCCCCTCCCTCCCTCCCAACTCAAGGTGGAAGGGGAGGATCTGAAGCATTGAGTTTGAGCAAGTGAAGGTAATGCTGCTCTTGAGTTTGTGCTTTAGTAAAGAAATCTGCAACTTACAGCTCTGAAGGCACATACTGAAGAGCAATTGTATTCTAATGAGTAATGACAATGAGACCGAGTAAAGAACACATCAACTCCAATATGCTTTGTGAGTTCATGTTTCACAGTATCATTGGCTATCTATATGCCCCCAGTATTGTCACATACAAGAGGTGTAGGGGCATCACAAGAAATACCAAAAATCAGCCAACAACCATTGAAGCCGCACAATCTCTGGAGTGGTAGTGGCAAGTGCTTGAAGTTCTAGCTCTGTACTAGAACAGAGATACAACAGCCCGCTTCTTGAATTTCCATGCAAGAGGAGAGGAACCAAGAAGAACGCAATAACCAGAAGGCGGCGACAGGAGCCGCGACGGGTTGTGACGGAAGATGCGGCGACAGGCCCACCTCCTGTGGGATGGGTTGACACGGGCTGCGACCAGGGGCCGAGAAAACAGAGAAATCCTCGACGGGAGGGAAAATTGGCTCATGGGTGGATTAATTGGTCTAACCATAACCTTAATCATTGCTCTGATTCTATGTTACTAACCTTTGGAATTACAGAAGATGATTACCCCATTAGTGGGGATGCCAATATATAGATAGTATCATGGGCCACATAGGCCTATAGCATATGGACCTTAACAAATTTCATTATGTTTAAAGTAAATACTGCATGATATGCATTGGAGTTGGCTATATAACTACCAATTACATGCTTATTTTACTTCACTAGATAGCAATTACAGATTGCTCTCTTATCACCAGGGTCACGTTGAAGAGGCAAAACTTCTTATGAATGTGGAGCTCCTTACAGAAATTAATCACTGGAGTTTGGTGAGATTTCTAGGTTTTATTGATAGAAGAAATGAGTGTATTAGGATAACAGAGTATGTTCCAAATGGCACTCTTAGACAACACCTACATGGTATGTTAAATCTGCTAATTTGTTCACCTTTTCATTGAGAGTCTGAATTGCTTCATTTCTTTTTTACAACCTATCTACAGACCACCATAAGAGAACCCTGGATTTTAATCAGCGCATAGTGATTGCCCTTGATGTTGCTATTGCATTGACTTACCTCCATTTATCTTCTGGTAAGAAAGCAGTATCTAATTGCTTGAGTTATACTTTTTGATGAAATTATTTCTTGAATATTGGTTCAGTATGGGTATTTTGGTAAGACAAATTGTAGCATGACCCAATTGGAGCAGGATGTTTCATACGAAGAGGATGTTTCATACGAACATTTGTTGTGATTTTCATTACTGCTAACAATCCTATATGGAAAATCTCTTCTAATAGTTATTTATGTTGGAAAGAGGAGAGTTGGAAAATTCTGTACTAATTCTCATTCATATCATGCCGTGTTTACAAACATGGAAGGTTGGATTACAGGAGGCAGTTTACATGCCTAGCCACAGCTTAGGAGATTCACAACAAAAATCCTATGGTTAATGCTATTAAGAGTACCAAATAATCCTGTGGGTAAGTCTATTAAACTATAGTTAATGCTAGATTCCTGCTACATGTATCTATGGAACTGCATGCACCTACTCAAAATATTAATTTGATAGGGAAATGGTCAATTCACTTACTAGGCTCCCCCAGGCCTAAAACAGGGAAATAGGTCCGCTACAATCATTTTGTTTTATTGTGCCTGCCAGGATTCAAACTCGACTTCTGGATCTGATACCGTACTGAGTTGCATACACCGACCATTTTGACTCAACGTTTAAGTTGATGGGAAATGTGTGCAATTCAATTACTTCAATAGTATCCAAGCAGTCTGTTGTTTTCTCTCAAATATGCAGGAGAGCTGCATATTATTACATTAAGGAGAGCAAAATATTTGCAAGACTTGACACCCTCAATTGGTCAAATAACACATGCCCTTGTTACACAAACTAACCTGACCAGGAACAAACAAAACAACTATTAGGTATGAACAGCCACAAGCCACCTCAAATCCTTGCCCCAGCCATACACCAAAGGTATCCTTAAAAAAATTCATCAAGGACAAGCTGGACACTTGGTGCAGCACCATTAAACACTCTCATTTCTGTGCTTCCACAACATCCAAGCTCCCAAAGTGATCAACAAGTTCCATCCATGTTTCCGAAATCCTGGGATCAAGGTATTGATCCACAACAACCAGCACCAATCACAGAAACATCATCCTCAATTTGAGGTGAGAGATCCACATTCAGTCTCAGTTCAGTTTGCTGAGGTTGAAGGCCGCAATTGGTGGTTTACTGGTGTGTATGGTCCCCAAGAGGATGATGACAAATTGGCCTTCCTTCAAGAACTAAGAGATATCAGGGCATTATGTCCTGGGCCTTGGGCCATTGCAGGGGATTTCAATTTGATATATCAAGCATCCGACAAAAACAATAATAATCTGAATCGTGCAATGATGGGTCATTTTAGACGCCTCTTGGATGATTTAGAGCTGAAAGGTATTCCTCTTTTGGGACGGAAGTTTACCTGGTCCAATGAGCGTGACAACCCCACTCTTGTCCGGCTGGACCGTGCTCTCTGTTCAGTTGAGTGGGACGATATTTTTCCGGATGCTGTGCTACAAAGCACTACGGCTGGAATTTCAGATCACTGCCCCTTGATTTTGGGCCTTAAGGTCTGCTCCTAGGGTAAACGGAGGTTCCATTTTGAAAGTTTTTGGCCCAAGCTGCCAGGCTTTATGGATGCAGTCAAGCAAAACTGGGAGGCACCTGTCTCTGCTACTTGCCCAGTCGAGAGTATGTTCTTGAAGCTGCAAAGGCTCAGTAAGGGTTTACAAAAGTGGAGCCACCGTAAGGTTGGCAACGTAAAGTTACAGCTCGCTATGGCTAAGGAGATTCTGCACCAGTCGGAAATCGCCAGGGACTCTCGTGCTTTATCTCAGGGGGAGGAATGGCTGCGTAGAAAGCTCAAGGGCCATTGTCTGGGGCTGGATTCTTTGGAGCGCACCATTGCGCGTTTGCGGTCTAGGGTGCTGTTCCTGAAGGAGGGGGATGCAAATACATCCTTTTTCCACCAGCAGGCACGGTATAGAAAAAAGAAGAATTTCATATCTAAGCTGCAAGTTGAGGACAGATTATATATTTCGCAAGATGAGAAGCAGGAGGTGGTGGCTGATTTCTATGAGAATCTGTTAGGTTCTGAGGAGAGGGACTTTTCTTTTGATCTTGCAGCTTTCCACATACAGCAGCAGCATGATCTCTCTCCTTTAGAAGCCCCTTTTATAGAGGAAGAAGTGTGGGCAATAATTAGGGACCTACCGATGGACAAGGCCCCTGGTCCGGATGGCTTCACCGGTAGATTCTACAAGGTCTGCTGGAGTATTATCTGCAGCGATGTGCTTGCTGCCCTGACTGCAATTCATGGAGGCCATGTGTTCAAATTCAAGCTCTTAAACTCAGCGTACATAACTTTGCTTCCTAAAACTGAGGATGCTACTATGGTGAAGGATTATCGGCCTATAAGCCTGATTCACAGCTTTGCAAAGTTGGTCACCAAGATTCTTTCTGCTCGATTGGCACCAATGTTGCCCAAGTTGGTCTCCAATAACCAGAGTGCATTCGTTAAGGGGAGGAATATTCATGACAATTTCCTGCTTGTACAGCAGCTTGCCAGAGCCGTGCATAAAAGCAAAGAACCTCACATCCTTTTGAAGTTGGATATTTTGAAAGCTTTTGATACGGTTTCTTGGCCCTTCCTCATTGAGGTCTTGCAGCACCTGGGATTTGGAAGACGGTGGTGTAATCTTTTGTGTTTATTGCTATCTACCTCCACCACACAAGTATTGTTGAATGGCATCCCTGGTCGCCGCATTTTCCATCGTTGCGGCCTCAGACAAGGCGACCCCCTCTCCCCCATGCTCTTCATTTTGGTTATGGACGTGCTTAACTCTCTGATCCAAGTGGCTTCTTCAGGCAATCTACTGCTGCCCATTGCCGGACAATGTCCCTGGCCTCGGATTTCTCTATATGCAGACGATGTTGTCATCTTTTTGAAGCCTGAACTTATGGATTTATCTGTTGTGAGAGATCTGCTACAGTGTTTTGGGGCGGTCTCTGGGCTCAAAACCAACCTGATGAAAAGCTCTGCTATCCCCATCCAGTGCTTTGAGGATGACATTGTGCGTACTTCAAATATTCTTTCTTGCTCAGTTGGAAGCTTCCCTTGTTCATATCTGGGGATACCTCTCACAATTAAGAAGCCTTCTAAAAGTGAATTGCTGCCATTGATTGATAAGGTAGCAAGCAAGCTGCCAGGATGGAAGGCCCCTCTCTTGAGCAAAGCTGGACGACTGGTAGTGGTGAAATCAGTCCTCTCAGCAACCCCTATTCACCTGATGTTGGCGTTGGATCTACCCAGGTGGGTTATCAAAGCCATTGACAAGAGACGAGGTTTCCTTTGGAAAGGCCAAGAACAAGCCAACGGTGGTAACTGCATGGTTTACTGGGCGAAGGTACAGAGGCCATTCTTGTATGGTGGCTGTGGTGTTCATGACCTGGAGAGAATGGGGTGGGCCTTACGCATACATTGGCTCTGGTTCATGAAGACCAACACCTCGAGACCTTGGGCTGGTCTCCATGTTCAGATCCCGAGGCAGGCTAAGACCTTGTTTGACATGGCAACCGAAGTCGCCGTGGGTAATGGTGAGAACACTAAATTCTGGACAGATAGGTGGTTGCATGGTAAGAGAGTGGCTGATATGGCTCCTAATCTTTTCCGTGCAATCCCCAAAAGGGTGGCTAAAAGGCGTATAGTGAGTCAGGCTCTTTCCAACAGATGTTGGGTCTCTGATATCAAGGGTGCTCTCACGGTCCAGGTGTTGATTGAATATCTCCACATTTGGGAGCTGCTGGAGGGTGTGATAATCCAGCCCGACACCCTGGATACTCTTATCTAGAGGCTTTCATCTTTGGGCTGCTACAGCAGGAAATCAGCATATGAAGCTATGTTCATTGGCACTATCAAATTCTCCCCTTGGAAGCGCGTCCGGAAGACTTGGGCTCCGGGAAATTGCAAGCTATTTATTTGGCTGGCCATCAATAACCGGTGCTGGACCTCGGATCGCCTGGCCAAGAGAGGGCTGCCCCATCAGTCGGCTTGTCCCTTTTGTGACCAGGCTTTAGAAACAATCAACCATGTCCTTTCGTCTTGTGTGTTGGCCAGGGAGGTCTGGACATAGTGCTGCAAAGGTTAAACCATGTTGTGAGGCCGCCTGATCATGACAGTCTCCTGAATTCCTGGTGGTGTAGAGTTGCTAGCTCCCTTCCTAAGGTGATGCGAAAAGTTTTAACTCCCTGGTGATTCTAGTTTCTTGGGAGCTGTGGAAGCACAGGAATGCTTGCATTTTTGAGAATGTCAGGCCAAATGCGCAGTTGGTAATTCAGGCTGTAGATGCTAAGGGGCACTTGCGGTGTTTGGCAGGGGCAAAAGCCCTCCAGGACTTAGTTCCAAGGGTTGGCTTCTAGAGGACGTGGTCGGTCGTGTGGTTCTCTTTTGTTTTATGTAAAGGTGGTGGTGTTGTACTGTTTGGCTGTGGGGGACTCTTTTCTCCTAGGGCCTTCCTATTTGCTTTCTTAATGAAATGACGCACAGCTTTTCTGCGTGATTCGAGAAAAAAAGGTGAGAGATCCACTAAGCCGTGGAAACAGCCTCTTGCAGAAATGCAGGGAAAGGCTGCGTACAATAGACCCCAAGTGGGTCTGACCCCTCCTCGGACCCTGCGCAAGTGGGAGCTCATGCACCGGGCTGCCCTTTTTAGATCCACTAAGCAAGCATAGCCAAAGAGCAAGCACCTAACTTATCTATAGAAGACACGATTTGTCAAGCTATTGAATCATCTCCGGCTCTTGATCACAAAGATGGCACTTATTTGGGTGAGGTAGCCCTCTGCGAGCAAGTTGTCAGCATTCCAACATCTATTATGTGCCACCAACCATAGGAAAAAAAATGACACTTCATTGGTGCCCAATAATTCCTTATAAGCTCCCTCATCTCAAAATAAACATCTCCATTGAAGAAAGCCTTATAGGCCAATTTAGCTAAATACAGACCTTGGAATGTGAACCTCCAATATGTTCATCTTGTGCATCTGGCTGGAGCTGCAGAAATATGACCAAATCCCAGATATCAAGAAACTCAGAAAGGGCAGCAACCAATGGGCCTTTATGGCTGTTGACCAGGGTGTATTTGGACTCCAGGAATAGTCAAGGATAAGGTCTCTTATTTGTATTAGGACTCCTTGACTATCTATGTGTTTGTATGCCCCTGTTTGTAGTAGGGCTCTTATCTGTATTAGAACTCCTTGACTATATATGTGTCTGTATACCCCTGTTTAGGATCGATCTACAGTCTCTTCCCCAGCCATACTAGCTTTCATGGTATCACAAGTTTGGGCTAATCCCGATTCTCTTCAGCTGCCCTAGCTTCCATGGCCGAGCCTTCCCTCCCCCTGCCGCCAGCCCCGCTGCTACCGCTATCAATATGCGTGAGAAGGAGCTAGCCGCTGAAGGACCGAAAAGGAGACTAGAGGGGGTGGTGGGTGAGTAGGAGCACTTAAAAATTCAAGAGTAAAATGCATAAGCGGTCCTCAAACTTGACAAGTAGGTTGCCGAACTTAGAATACCAGGAATCTGGGTCCTATAATTAGTTTTGGGTGCCATCTAGGTTCAAAACTGCTTTTGCACTCTCTGGAAAATGGTTTGAGGTTTAGGGTACACGTGGGGTCCCCATGTAAGGTCCACATCTCATCTCTTCCACATATATGACGTGTGGGACTCAAGTGTAAGTGAAAATATCTTTATTTTTCTTCACCCCTGTCTCCCTTCTCGCCGCTGCTACCGTTGTCTGCCTGCCATTATTTCCTCACCGTCGTCCGTCTACCTGAAAATATAAAAAACATTTTCACTTGCAAGTGGGTCCCAAACGTCATAGATGGAAGGAATAGTTAAAAGTGCAAAAATTTCAATCTCTTGTCACGCCCGCGTCGCCTCTGCGCAGGCGGCTCGGGTGACTCCCCAACCCTAGCCTCCGCCACCGTCCTCCCCGCCTTGCCGCCGCCGGAGCGAGCTGTCGGGAGGCCTGTGCGGCTCTCCGTGATGGCGGCGGCTGGGATTCGCTGCCGGCTCTGGCGGCGGGCGCCCGTCCGCGCGAGGGACGGCGCGGCGGCGGCCATGATGCCCGCTGGGCTCCCCTTTTTGTGCGGCCGCAAAGATGAAGACTGCAGGTGAGCTGCTCTCCCCTCCCGCCACACCCCACCTTCTCCCCCAGAGCTCACCCTCACCGGCGGCGAACTTAGCTTGTCGAGAGTCGCTGGACTCCCTCGCCGGATCTACGTCCTAGCGGTGGTGGTCCCTTGGGAGAGGGGAGGCGGAGCTGGCTTGGGTAGTGGAGAGGCCGCTCCTGGGCAGTGTTGGCAGCGCGACGGCTCCGGCGCGGCGGCGGCTAAGGCTCGGCACGGTGGCGGCTCCGGCGTGTTGCGGCGACGCTCTGACGTGCCATGGCGCGATGTGATGGCTCTGGCTGCGCAACGTCTCCAGTGGTGGGCGGTTCTATGGTGCTGAGGCGTCGTGGCGGCTGTTCAGATGACGCTTCGGCGGCTGCGGGCGTGCAGGTGGCTCCCCGATGGCTGTGGGCGGTCCGGTGGCGCTCTGGTGGTGTGAGCAAGGTGATGCTTCGGCAGCGCGCGCAGGAGGCACTCCGTCGGCGCGGCGGCGGGGTCGTCGGGCCTGACTGCGGCGTGGCGTTTTGGTGGTGGCTGCCATGCTGGGCTGTTTCGATGGCATCCCTCCCGGCAGGGCGGCGGCGCGGTGCGCTGTGTCAGTGGGTGGTCGGCATGGCTATGGGCGAGAAGCTTGGCGTGGCGTGCTGTGTTAGCGTGGTGGCATTGGCGTTCTGCATCTGGGAGGGCAGCCCGAAGTTGTGGCATCCTTGTCGCGTGCCTGCTCGCAGCGGTCCTCGGCGTCTAGCCCTGCTTGGCAGTTGCTAGTGCGGCGAGGGCCTGCGTTGGAAGACGACGCTTGCAGTGGTGGCAACGTGTGATGACTTGGCTTGCAGCAGACTACGGCGTTTAGCTCTGCTTGGCAGGGGCTACTTCGGCGTAGGACCGCGTCGGAAGATGGCGCAGGCGACATTTTGGGCTTGCTTGATCAGTGCGGTGGCCGTCTGGGCTGTGGGATGCTCTGGAGTCCTTCTGGCTACCAGTTTATGTGGTGTTCATAGTGGCAGGGCGACCTTGCTCTTCTCTCCGACGGCAATTACTTAAACAGATCTTTGTCTTGGTCTCTCGAGGCGGATGCGGTGAGGCCCTCGTGCTCCTCTAAGGCGTTGCGAGGTGTGGAGTCCAACAACGGATGTGGCGAGGCCCCGTGTGTTGTGAGTTGTGTCGGTGACTGTGTTGGAGGGCTTTGGATCTGGTGTTTTTCATCTCGTCGGCTTGGGTGCCTGGTTGCCACGGCATTTCGGCATGAGGTCTCGCATGGCGGTGGCCTTTTTGGTGTAGTGCAGTCTACCTCTATTCATCGACAATTCTGAGCTTTGAAGGGAGTTCATCATCTGCAGTACGTAGGTTGGTTCGCATCTTCTTTTGTGCACGGGGATTAGGGGTCGTGGTGAAAGCCGTGCCCATCCTTCGGGCTGATGATGGCGACGCCTCCGGGCGTCGCTTACTTCCTTGGAAGCATCATTTTCTACCCCTCTTCCCTTTGTGCAACATGTTTTTCCGGGGTGCAAACCCTGACCCGAGGGTTGGGCGGCGGCGACGTCTATGACGTCGCGCTCCTTGAAGGCGTCACTCTGGATTTCCGTGCCATGCAATGGTTTGTGGTGTGTCTTGCGCTAGACTGTTGGGGCCGCCATAGTGTGTTGTGTAGGAACCTCAAGATGTGCGGCTTGTGTTGATGTCCCAATCCAACCGGCCGGTTTTTGTTTTCTCGTTGAGTTGTGTTGATGTCCCAATCCAACCGCCAGATGTTGTTACTTTGTTGCTTCCAATCTGGACTTCTTCTTTTTAATATAATCAGCAAGCTTTGCCTGGTTCGTTTAAAAAAAACGTCATAGATGTGGAAAACAGAAGATAATTACCTTGCATGTGGGCCCTACATGTGCCCTAAACTGGAAACCACTTTTGGAGAGAGTAGAAAAACAGTTTTGGACCTAGATGGCAGCCAAAGCCCAAGTTTAGGGATTTGGATTCCTAGTATTCTAAGTTGTGGGTTCTAGGTGACACACCTTACCAAGTTTGAGGACTATCTGTGCATTTTACTCAAAATTCAACCCCAACAGAGCTCTTTTTTAACAATTAGCAAGATGACGTAGTGAAGGTAGTCTATTTACCCTAGGACTCAGCTAGGAAAAACATAGTAGAAGCACTCACATAGATGCCCACGAAAACGGATGCAAAACGAGCAAAACCTTCCTGGATTTAACTGACCAGCCAAAAGGACCAACAGTCGGTGGACAATTCAAGGCTTGGTTCTAGAGAGGTTGCAGCCAGGGATCAGCCACACAACACTTTTTTTTTTTCGAACAACGCAGGAGAGCTGCGCGTCATTTCATTAAGTAAAAAAAAGAATCCGAGTACAAAAAACACAACACAACTCCTCGCACTAGTACAACACGACCACGACCAAGACCACACTCTAGGTAGCTCCCAACTGAGGGGTCTGCACACTCCTTAAAAGGAGTTCCCGCAGCCCGACGGCCCCAGCTAGGCACCACAGATGGCCCTCGGCAGCCACTTGGGAAAGAACTGCATGCGCCTGGGGTTGGGCGCCATCAAACACACAGGCATTCCTATGCTTCCATAGCAGCCATGCGACCAGCATCACCAACGTGTTGAAGCCTTTTCTCAAATTTTTGTCAATGGAAGCCGAAGCTTTCACCCACCAGGAACAAAGGCGGCTTGAGGAAATGGGAGGCAAGACCACATCCAAATTGAGTTTTCTCAAGATCCAGGTCCAAACCTCCCTGGCCAGCACACACCCAGTGAGGATGTGATTAATGGTTTCCTCTGCCTGATCGCAAAAGGGGCAGGCAGATTGGTGTGGCAGACCTCGCTTGGCCAGTCGGTCAGACGTCCAACACTTGTTAATGGCCAACCAGACAAAGAACCTGCAGTTCAAAGGCGCCCAACTCTTCCAAATACGCTTCCAGGGAGAGAAACTGATGGTCCCTGTGAAAATAAAGTCATAGGCCGACTTGCAGCTATAGACCCCGGAGGATGAGAGCTTCCAGCGATGCTGATCCAGGATATCAGGCTGCAGTTCCAGACCATCTACCAGATCCCAGACTAGCAAATATTCTCAGAGGACCTGTACTGTTAGTGCTCCTTTGATATCACTCACCCAACTCCTGTTCTCAAGTGCCTGGCTCACTGTACGTCTTCGTACTGCCCTCTTAGGAATCGTGTTGAAGAGATTAGGTGCGAGTTCCGCAAGTGTTTTGCCTTGAACCCAGCGACCGGTCCAAAACTTCGTGGACTGCCCATTGCCAACAATGGTGTCAACCGCAGCGTCAAAGAGAGCAGCAGCCTTCTTAGGGACCATGACCTGTAAACCGGTCCAAGGCCTAGAGGGGTCTGTCTTTTGAAACCACAACCACCGAATGCGCAGGGCCCAACCAAAACGTTCCAGATCCAAAATTCCCAGTCCTCCAAACCGGAAAGGTCTCTGTACCTTGGACCAGGAGACAAGGCAGCTACCCCCTCGAGCTTGTTCTTGTCCCTTCCACAGGAAACCCCTTCGTAGCTTATCAATGGCCTTAATCATCCACTTGGGCAGATCCAAGGCAGTCATTAAGTGTACAAGGGTTGTAGTCAGTACAGATTTCACCGCCACCAATCTACCAGCATGAGATAGCAAAGGCGCTTTCCACCTAGGTATCTTAGTGGCCACCTTGTCCACAAAAGGCAAGAGAGTGGATTTGGACGGCTTGTGGAGGGTCAGTGGGAGCCCCAGATAGACACACGGGAAGTTAACCATTGTACAGGATAGTTCCCAGAAACCCTTTCGATGTCCTCCTCCGAGCACTGTATAGGTGTTGCAGCACTTTTAGAAAGATTGCACCTTAGGCCTGAAGCATGTCCAAAACAATCCAGAAGATCCCTAACCATGCGCAGATCATCACTGGTTGGTCTCACGAATAAGACCACATCATCAGCATACAGAGAGACCCGGTGTGGATTAAGGTTACCATGAATGGGCTGCAAGAGACTCCTCTGGCTGGCTGCCGAAACCAATGAGTTAAGGACATCCATGATGAGTATAAACAGCATAGGGGAAAGCGGGTCCCCTTGCCTAAGCCCCCTTAGGTGAGAAATGTTCTGCCCAGGTTGCCCATTGATTAAGACTTGTGTGGAGGCTGTGGAGAGAAGTAGACTGATGAGATTGCACCACCTCCTTCCGAAGCCCAGATGCTGCAAAGCTTCCAACAGAAATGACCAGGAGACAGAATCAAAGGCTTTATGCATGTCCAGTTTGAGAAAAACATGGGACTGCTTGCTTTTATGCAAGGTTCTGGCCAATTGCTGTACTAGCAGGAAGTTATCTTGAATACTCCGACCTCTTATAAAAGCAGTCTGGTTATTAGAAACCAAATCAAGGAGGTGAGGCGCAAGACGATTGGCCATAATCATTGTGACTAGCTTGGCGAAGCTATGAATTAAGCTGATTGGTCAATAGTCCTTCACTGCGCAGGCATCATCTTTCTTCGGGATCAGCGTGATGAACGCTGAATTCAAGAGTCTGAATCTGAAGACATGGCCTCGGTGAATAGCATTAAGCGCCAGGAGCACATCATCACCAATAATTCCCCAGCAGCACCTGTAAAATCTCCCGGTGAAACCATATGGTCCCGGAGCTTTATCCATGGCCATGTCCCGAATTGTGGACCAGACTTCCTCTGCTGAGAACGGTTCATCAAGGTGTGAAAGATTCATGTCTCGGTGATGAAAACAGGGGAGGTTCAAGGAAAAAGATCTTTCCTCAGCGGTCCCGAGGAGGTTGCTGAAGAACTCAAAAGCCACTGCCTGCTTCCCTTCTTGAGAAACAACAATACTGTCAACATCCTGAAATTTTGCAATGAAGTTCTTCTTCTTTCTGTAACGGGCATGCTGATGGAAAAAGGCTGTATTAGCGTCCCCCTCCTTAAGATATAAGACCCTAGAACGCATCCGGGCAATAGTACGCTCAAGGGACGCCAATCCAAGACAATGCAGCTTTAATTTCTTCCTCAGCCAATCCTCCCCGTGGGAAAGGGCACTGGAGTCTCTAGCAATCTCCAACTGATGCAAAATTTCCTTAGCCATTGCTAATTGCGTCTTGACGTTCCCCACTTTCCTTTGACTCCATTTCTGCAGCCCTCTGCTGAGGCGCTGGAGTTTGAGATACAGCCGCTCCACAGCACAGGAAGAGGAAACTGGGGCTTCCCAGTTCTGCTTCACCGCCTCAACGAAACTAGGCAATTTCGGCCAAAAATTTTCAAAGTGGAAACGCCGTTTTCCTTGTGTACAAACTTTAAGTCCCAGAACCAGAGGGCAATGATCCGATACCGAAGAGGAGGCACTTTGTAGGACTGCATCTGGAAAGATTTCATCCCAATCAGAACAGCAGAATGCCCTGTCCAAACGCACAAGAGTTGGGCTGTCTCGCTTGTTGGACCAGGTGAATTTGCGTCCGAGCAGTTATACTTCCTTGAGCTCAGAATCATCCAAGAACCTCCGGAAGCGCCCCATCATGGCTCTGTTAAGATTTGCATTATTCTTGTCCTCTGCTTGATAAATTAAATTGAAATCGCCTGCCACAAGCCAGGGGCCATGACAGAGTGCCCGTATATCCCTCAACTCTTGGAGAAACAGCAACTTGTCACTGTCTTCTTGAGGCCCATAAACTCCAGGTCTCTAGAAAACCACCAGTTACGACCCTCTGCCTCTATGAAATGAACCGAAACAGAGAAGGAATCCACTCTGGAAGACAGAGCTTGTACTACCGAACTCTTCCAAGCGATCAGAATACCACCACGGGTGCCAGAAGCAGGCAAAGTGATGAACTTATCGAAATTCGACCCAAAAATGGAAGCAAGAAGAAAATGATTCATGGTTTCCATTTTGGTTTCCTGGAGGCAAACAATATCAGTATTGGAAGACAGAATAACATCTCTAACAGAATCGCGGCGCGCCTTGCTGTTTAAACCACGCGCATTCCAGATCAGTATTGAAGAAGGATTCATTTAAACACAAAAAGATGGATCGACCAGGAAAGGAAACCCCTCAAAAACAGTCCAGCAGAGTAGCCGCGCGGGCCTCCCCTCCTACTGTCCACCCAAAGATAGCCGCCAACGCCACGAGATGGGCATCAGAGATCGGCATGTGGAAGAGCTTACTGTAGGAATCTTGGGCAGCATGATCAATCTTCACAGCACCTTCGGAGAAGCCCAAGCTTCTGATGATTCGCCTCTGGGCATCGGAGATGATGGGACCAGGCGAGCACGGGCTCACCCCAGCCACCCTCCTGCTGCAGCGAGGAAGGGAGCCGGCCGGGGCCTTGCAGCGTCTCTTCTGGATAGCCGGGCGGGGCAGGAGCTGCTGGATGGGTGTGGAGATCGAGTCGATGAACAACTGCCTGCCCGAGCCCGGTGGAGATGCCTTGGCAGTGCCAGCCCGGGGGCAAGATTGGCGAGAGCTCTCTTGACGCCGGCGTTGCCGAGAGTAGACGACCTGGATGCTTCTTGGTGTAGGGGCGGCCACCGAGGAGGCCAGGGCTTGCACGCCCGGCCGAGACGATGGGGTAGGAACAGGCCCCGAAGGCCCAGAGGATCGTGACTGTGAGGCGCCTTCCACCCCCCTGGGATTTCCAGGCCCAGGAGCATTCCATCGGCCATCTCGACTGGCCGAGAAGGGGAGGGGGGTGCAGACCCGTCCGGCCCACCAGGAGTGTCAGCAAGGGCCACGGAGTCAAAGGGCCCAGCAGGCCGAGCCAGGGAGATTGGCGCACTCCAACCCGGCCCACGAGTAGATCGGCATTCCAGCGGCTCGCCCAGGGGAACAGCGACAACGGGATCCTGTGCGAGATCGACGCCAATTTTCGAGGCTACACTGCATGAAGATGGCGACTGGGGAGAATCGCCAGTCGCCGCACATCTCATCTCGGGGGAGAGCGGCGGGGCCCGCACTAGCCCGCCAGCCAAGCCATCGTTCGCCAATGGAGAGGCAAGGCCCAACGCGCCATCACACCCCGCTTCGGGAGCGAGTGCCGGGACCCCTGCCAGCCCGCCAGCCGAACCGCCGTCCGCCAATGGAGAAGCAGGGCACGCCGCAGCAGTTGATTGGGTCCGCGGTCCCAACCGCGAGTGCACCGGGGCGCGAGCGCCGCCAATCGCCGCCGAAGAAGAGCCGTTACTGGTCTCCGGCAAGGCATCTTCGCCGGGCGGTTATGTCGGCGCCTCCAGCGCCGCCGGCGTCGGCCACCTACTGCCGGGGATGGTGGAGGAGGGGGAGTCGATCCGGAAGCCGATGGAGGTGTCGAAGTGGAGATCGCGATCGGGTAGGAGAGGGCGCGCGCCACCTGCGGCTCGCCCGCCACCACCGTTCGGGGCTCCTCGATGAGCAGATTCATGGCGCCAGGGATGAGCTCAGGTTGCGAGCACCAGGCTCGCAGGCGGAGGACATCACGGTGCTCGCCTATGCCGTGGTCCGCCTCTTCGATCAAGCAGAATTCATCCAGCAGAAGGGCCGCCGTCTCCAAACCCCACGCATGGGCTGGGACACCACGAACCTCCACGTTCACCACCTGGGAGAGGGCAGCCCCCGACGCGCGGTAGCGCCGCGACCAGCGCGCCAACTGCAGGCGAAAGGAGGGTGCGATCACCGGCCGTCCACCATCGAGGACACGAGTCGAGGACATGAGTCGCGGTGGCCTCATCAGGTAGCAAGAGCAGATACTCTGACGCCGAGAGTCGCCGGAGAAGCAACGTTCCTTCCTCGATGCCAGACCTCTGGGCGAGCAGGGCAGTGATAGCCCACGCCGGGACCTCGCCTTGAACACCCACGCTGGTGACGATCAAGCCGCGCCGTAGATCATCTTCCCGAGCGTCCAAGTGAGCAGACCGCGCGAGAACGCGACTGGGCACATAGGCTGGGTCGCCCTCGGAAGGTGAAACATCAGACAACAGCCGGCTGACATCAGGCGGGGGGGGGGGGGTAAGACGCCGGCGGAGAATCGCCCCTGCCAGAGGATTACCGCCTCCTGGAACGCCGGCGCCGCGGTCGACCACCGTTAGAGGCAGCCTCACCATCCATCCGAGCCCCACCAGCATTGGGGGTGGGGCCGGAGAGGGAGGCAGCCTCGCGGGTGGGCAGGGCGTCACTGCGTGTAACAGGCCGCCACTCCATACGGCGCGGCGCAAATGCCCAACCCGGGCACGCCGCCGCCCGGTGACCCTCCGACAGGCAGCGGAAGCACCGCACGCGGCGACGACAGTCAGCCGCCCGATGGGATACCGAGAAGCAGTTGAAGCACTTTCCTCTTAGGTCTTCCGGAATCTGCCGTCGGGTCCGCGGAGGACGAAGACGCCGGCGCCGGGACTTGCGCCCCTCGAACACTTGCCAGCCGGAGTCGTCCGTCACGCGTGGAGCCGCCGGAGCCGCCGCCTTTGCCAGGGTAGGTGGAGCGACGCCCGGAGCCGCGATAAGCACATCCCTAAAGGACTGCGGAAGCGGGCAACCGGGGCTCAGTCCGCAGCCGTGGTAGGAAGGGCTACAGTCCGCCCATCTCTGCGTCTTGGACCTGCCTGAAGGCGCAGGGGAGAGGGACAGGGAGAGGGGGGGCGCCTCCAGGGGTGGGGTGGCCGTGCGACGAGGGAACACGGCCTTGGTGGTGGCCGCCGGGCCCGGGATGAGCGCCGGCGTGGGGCTGGTGGGGGTGGGGGAGGCGCCAGGGGGGGATGGGAGACGACGCGGGGGCTGCGAGACGAGAGCCATGACACCATATTTGCGCAAAAACATTCTCAGCCACACAACACTGACCAAACAGTCCGGTGTGCTTG
Organism: Paspalum vaginatum; assembly: GCA_030272315.1. Taxonomy (NCBI): domain Eukaryota; kingdom Viridiplantae; phylum Streptophyta; class Magnoliopsida; order Poales; family Poaceae; genus Paspalum; species Paspalum vaginatum. The sequence continues at coordinate 19,207,740 of CM059013.1, read as the reverse complement.
CTCCACAACTAACCGGACAGTCCGATTCATTAAAAAATGAACTAACCAGAGAGTCACTTGGCTATGTAAAATCAGCAAGAGAAAAATATTGACCGAACGGTCACCCGGGAAGGAAACGAACAGTCATTAAGGACCAGACCGTCAAAGGCCCAAAATGGCCCAGTCACAAGAGTCCGATGTTGCATAGATCGGACTGTGTGGTCCATACAAAAACTGCCAGGCAGAGAAAAACAGCCCTTGATGAACGTTCAAGAAACCGCTAAGCGAGCGCGGCTAGTGAAAAAGCTTAAGCATGCTTAAGTGCACTTAAGTGTTTTTGCTAAAAAGAGAAAAATAAAAGAAAAGACATGATATTGGGTTGCATTTGCAGCCTACTCACCTGCTTAGGATTTCTTCAACCCACTAAGCTCACCTGCACATAACTTGCCCCAATCGCCAAGAGCCCCAGCCCACCAGCCAATACCCCTTTCCCACATCTACGCTCTGCTCCCTTCCACATCCCTCTAGAGCCACCGCGGTCCCTTCCCCTCTGCCCGCATGCTCTCTGTCCCTCTTGAAGCCTCTCTGCCTCTCTTTCACCACCTAACCGCTGGATCAACACCGCTCCTCTTCCTCTCCCTCCTTCCTTCCTCTGTTGCAGATTGACGTCTCTCCTCTCCCTCTCCCTTCTCCCTCCCTTTGCTACAATTATGGCAAGGCGGGACGGAGAAGCACATACTTTAGCGAACGCACCACGCTTAGGCAGCTAAGTGTGATTAAGCGCGTGATTAAGCATGCCCAACGCTTAATTGGACGCTTAGGGGTTAAGAGAAGTGCTGACCTTATGCTCAGCGCCTAATCACGCCAAATCGTGTGCTTAATCACACTTTCATGAACCCTGCCTTGATCAGAATGAAATCCGTTCAAACCATGTCAAATCAAGTCCAATTTCGTGAAACATGTAGGCACTCTTTCTACCTTATCACCAAGATAATCATATCAACTCTAAACTTCGTGAAATTTTGTAGGCACTCTTCCTACCTTATCACCAAGATAATCTCGAAAGATCTACCGAAGAAGATCAAGGATTAGTTGAGAATTTCAGATCTGACAAAGCAATGTCTAGAAGGGACCGGTTTTGGAAAAATGGATGAATAAGTGTGCTCATTGGTTCCTATAATCAATCCATGAGATGGAGCATGATTCCCACGTCCTCGTAATACCAAAGAAAAAAAAAAGAACAAGGGTTCAATCCTTGGCAAGTTCTATAGGACGACTATTAGACCTGCGATGTTTTATGGTGCAGACTGTTGGCCCACTAAAAGAAGACATATTTAACAATTAAGTGTTGCGGAGATGCGTATGTTGCGTTGGATTTGTGGGCATACAAGGATGGATCGAGTTTGAAACGATGAGATATAGGATCGTCTAGGGGTAGCTCCAACTGAAGAAAAGCTTGTGCAACACTGACTAAGATGGTTTGGGCATGTGCAACGAAGACCTCCAGATGCACCAGTGCATAGCGGCATCATAAGGCGGAATAATGATATGAAGAGTGGTAGGGGCCGGCCAAATTTTGACCTGGGAGGAGGCAGTTAAGAGAGATCTAAAAGATTGGAATATAACGAGAGAGTTAACCTTGGATAGAGCTGCTTGGAAAGCAGCTATCCAGGTGCCTGAGCTTTGATTAGGCTCTTCCTTGTGTTTCTTTTTAAAATCTTTTAAAACCCTTGTTTTCTTGTTAAAAGCAACCTATTAAAAAATCTTAAAAAAACCTTTCTCCTCTTTCTAACAGTTTGGTTTGGGTTTCAACTCTACCCTATCCCATCTTGCTTGGGATTAAAAGGCTATGTTGTTGTTGCTGTTGTTCAATCCTTGGCAAATGAGAAACTCCAAAAGCCGAAGGATTTTGCACTAAGAACCAAAAGAGATGGGAAGGGAAGTTCTTCACTCCATGGCAAAAGGTTGCTGTGAAATTCTCTAGGATTTCATTCATAAGTCAATGAGGAATCTCAGTTTACAAGGGCCTACAGCCTACCATCCTTCATCCTCCCACTTTGAATTGGATTACAAAGAAGAGATCAACTCCCTATGCTTCTCCTAACATGATTGCACTTGGCTGATTTTTCCTCTCTAAAGTAGGGCTACCAAGTGGGAGAAGTACCCAAATGGCTGCCACTACATCTATTTATAATCCTAAGCCTAATAACTAGATTACCCCTACAACTAGACTCATAACTAAAAAGCCCATAGGGCAAAACCGAAAAGATACAAATAACTCACTCGGACGAACTTGATGCCGCTGGATTTCCGCTTCGTCTCACGTAACTTTGAGTCTCTCAACTCTATCTCTCGCAAGAACACACGTGGTTTGGTGCTGCCGAAGGATGCAGCTTTCTGCTTTTTGTTGCTCTGTATTTATTTGCCTAAGTACAAGGCTAGTGGCCTTAGTGCCTCCCTAAGTTTGTGCTACTATCGACCAACTGACTCCACTACCCTAAACTCTAGGACATGCCTCTAGCAAACTCACCAACTTGCCCAACAAACTGGACCAAAGTCTCCACTGTCTAACTGACAAAACTGAAAGAAAACTAACCTAATGGCATGATGTCCAGTACACCAATCCAATCCTCAACGCCCACAGTTTTGAAGACGAAACCAAGAAACTCGTCCACAGTTTTGGGGTACTGCGAACTCGGAGTAGATGGAGGTTTTGTGGAAAACTGCCAAACTGCCTGATGACGACCTTGTGTCCAAAACCTTCAAGCCTTGGCTCCTCCAAGGCTGGCCCACAAATGTCTCACCTACTTTTGATGATTTTGAGGTCCAAATCATCAAACCATAAACCTCACTATTTTTGTTGTAGCAAATCAACAAACCTTCCGGCTTCAATTGTCCCTCTATTATCAGCCTTGACCTACACTAGCCGCATAGCGCCCTAGCCTTTACTCGTCCTCCCGTTGCTTGTTCTGAGCGCAAATCGGGTTCTGTCTGACCCAAAGTCGGGTCTGTCTTGACGAAGTTGTCGTAAAAAAACCATGCTACTGCTTGGTGCTCTTCCTTTTGACTTCTGTAGACTGCTCTGTTTTGCAAAGCCCTAGTTTAAGTATTGCCGGTGTAAAACATCGACATATGTTAATGAGACATGAACCGTTGGAGATTAGCCTTTCTATAGTAGTGGTATTCCTTTTTTGTATGCACAGGAGAACTGTGCATCTTATGGTAGTGGTACTCCCTCTGATTTTTTTTGTTTGACGTTTTCTAGTTCAAAGTTGAACTACGCTGCGACAAATAAAAGCAAACAGAGGTAGTATTAGATAGCCTATTTTGTATATGTCCATGGTGATTTCTGATATTTGATCATGTGATGTATATTACTGCAAGTCTGCCATGATGTGTTGCAGGCATTCAGAATTCAGAACTCAGAAGACCATGTTAAATAATTATTCTAATATTCTCACTATAAAAGAGAAGAAAGAGAAGATAGTATAGGAGAAGCCAATGTGGACCAATTTGTGATGTAACTGGACATAACTAATTTTTGTTGATACCATAAAATCAGATATTAAAGTATTGTTGCTTGGTAGTTCTAATTTGTATGTCCTTGTTAACAGGGGAAGCTGTAATCTGTTACAATTTGAAGACATCAAACATCCTACTGACGGAGAACTACAGAGCGAAAATATGCTGTTCTAAATTGTCAGGAGGTGGTCATGTTATTATACCATTTAGGGGGGCAGTGGGTTACATTGATCCAGAGTACCTCCGGACATCTGAACTCACTACGAAATCTGATGTCTACTCTTTTGGAATAATACTCTTAGAAATCCTGTCTTCTCACGGACCACAAGACTGGAACGTATTGATGAACCACCAGCAGAGCAGCGTTGTACAATGGGTAAGTTGGACGCCATATGCTTTCATCTCCAGTTCGTCTTTTATCACGAATTCATGATCAAAGTATGTAGTTAAGTATTAGCTGTTAAGAATAATTCTATGTTCTTAATTCTGAATGCACGCAGGCTCTTGAGAAATTCTATGACGATCTCATGAATGAGATATTGGATTACCGCATGGAGGATCGTGTGGATGGCAAAGTGCTTAGAGACTGTCTGAGCTTAGCATTAAGTTGTGTGGCATCTTGTGGCAATGATCGCCCAAGTATACAAGTGGTTGGGGAGGGACTGTGGAAAATATGGAAGGATCATCGAAGAAACATTGGAGAACAGCATGATTACGAAGGATGTTGGGAAGAATTTGTCGAACAAGAGGGAATTCTGAGGTACCAAAAGTCTGAGATCAAGAGAAATTGGGGCCCTTCTGCAACTGATGAATGGTCTGGATATATTAAACATATTGAATTGGTCGAAGAAGGTTACTCTGTTATCGAGGGAGAACATGATCCTCGCTCATGATCTGCTTCATTTGACGAAATTACAGTAGCTCCTCGGTGGAAAGTTTCAATTTGATTCTTTTCCTCATTCTGTTTTTTCTCTGTGGAACTAAATTACATGTGCGGATTTGAAGGTACAGTAATATCCTATTTGTTCTCTTACGATATGGTGTGGATACACAGCACTATACACGAATACCTTATTACCTACAAATGTTACTACAAGATGCACTTGGATGAGTGCCACTATTGAGCATCAGGGTTTTGAACCCTCGCAGCTGAAATCGTATTAGGATGATTCCAATGTCATGAAGAAAGTCTTTTTTTTTCCGAAGCAAGTTAGAGTAGGCTAGAATTAAAAGCCAATGCAAGTCACCAATGGAGACAAGAAAGGGCTTAAAAGGAAAAAAAAGAGAAAAAAAGCTTAATGGTGTTTGATACATCTAATTAATTTTTAGCTAGCTAATTTTTAGCTAAGACACAATTTATCAATTAGTTAGGAGTGTTTGGACATTTTATAGCTAATTTTTAGTAGCTAACTTTTAGTTTGGTGTATCCTAACACTCCCTTAGTCAAGGTTCAAGTATGTGGATATATTTTTTTTCAAGAACTTCTATACAAACACAACCTCCTTGGGATATCCCATTCTTTCATGGGGTTTTTGAGTTCCTACTCCCGTGTCAACTTTGGCCTGCTTTGGCTCTCACATTATTGTCTTGTTGTATGATACCTCTATGGATTGGTGTCTTTGGAGGTCACCATCTCAACCGATGTTGAATAAACTTTTTCTCAATTGGAGCTACTCCCAGTTGATCACATATCCCATCGTTTCTGACTTGGTTCAACCTTGTATGCCTAGAGGTCCACCGTGACATACACGTCCATGTGACACTAAATTGTTGAATATGCAACCTTTTAGTAGACCAATACTTGGCATCATATAACATTGAGGGCCTAATCGTAGTCCTATAAAATTTGCCTTTTAGCTTCTATTGTTATTTTTGTCACATAGGACTCCAGATGCTGGATGTTATTTCACCCATCCCGCTTTAATTCTACGGTTAACATCTCCATCGTTATCTTTGATCTTCGTAACATCGATCCCTAGTATCAAAAGGTATCCTTCTTAGGAACCTCGTGATCCTCCAAACTCACATCTCTTCATGTCTGTAAGGAAAATGGGCCCTAAGCCTTGTGTTTAGTTTACTAATGTGATTTTGGTGGTTGAGTTGACAACACGTACCATTTGAAACTAATGTGTATGCAAGTCTTTTTGTTTAAAGTCCTAGGATGCAAGAGATGGACTTGAGGGTATAAACATAGAGATGGACTTGGGGGTATAAACACCTAAAAGGAGAACCTAAAAGGCTCAAGAGAAGACCCAAGACTATCAAGATGTAAGCAGCTGTCCTGACACAGTGATCCCGCTAGCCAGTTAGTGGGCCGGATTTTTTACGCACCGGACGGTCCGGTGGTGCCCCACCGAACGTTCCAGCAAGTTGCAGAAGCCTTAAAGTTGAAGATTCAAGACCCAGCGGGTTTACACACACCAGACGGTCACGATTCGATGATACCACCTGACATTTTGGGCAGAGAAGATGAAGACGACCGCGTCCCGGTGTTTACACGCACCGGATGGTCCCGTGACACCACCGGACGTTCTGGACCGAGGGCATATCAAGTTGAAGACCGATGCTCCAACACGCACCGGACGATCCGGTGGTTCCAACGGTTGAATTGCCAATCTAATGGTCGACTCCATCGGCTAGCCAACTACACGCACCGGACTGTCTGGTGGTGTACCACCGGACGATCCGGTGGTCACGCAGATGAGTGAAGATTGCTTCCAACGGCTAGTCTTGAGGCTTAGGCTATATATACCCCCTTGCCTGGCCTCACTCCATGGTTGGTGACTTCTGAGCTCATTTTAGTGTTGAGACACATTCTCCATGCCCATTTGAAGTGTAGAGACACATTTTAAAGCCCAACCATCACTAGAGCATAAGAGACACATCTTGGCATAGCTAGAGCTTGCAAAGCATCTTTGCTTAGACCTATTTGTCTTACCCGTGCGTGCGTGCACGTCTACCTTTGTAAGTGTGGGGCTTGTAAGTCTTGCGAGACCCTCTGGAGTGTGGAGTGGCCGCCACCTTACTTGTGAGAGGGAGGAAGGCCCTCGGCACGTTGGCCAAAAGCTTCCTTGTGGAGACGGCAGGGTAGCTCCATGAGAAGGCCCGCGGAAGACCCCAACAGGCCCGACAATCCTCTACCCTTGCGTGGGTGAGGCCGTGGTCCAAGACTACGCGAGAGAAGGGCTCGTGTGGGTGTGTATTGGGGATATCCGGAGACCCGACTGGGTTGCTTGACCTCCGCAGAGGTCACTTTGCCATCCTCCTTCCTTCCGTGGGTGAGCCCGTATTCCTTTGAGAACTACGCGAAAGCAAAGCCCTACGGAGGAGCCAAACAAGGAGTAGGGGTAGAGCACGTTGGCCTCCCAAACCTCAGGAAAAACTCCTCGGGTCTCCTTTGTGTGCCATTGTCATCATCGTCATCGGGAGTTTGCATATCTCTATCCATCTCTTTAGCTTCTGCATTTATATTCTTGCAATTGTGTGCTTACATTCTTAGACTAGCTTGTTAAGTTAGTTTCTAGGTGGAATTAGGTTGCAAGACTTGGCCACGGTAGAATTAGCAACACTTAGCAAAACCTTAGTGCACATAGTTAGATTTATTGCGTAGGTTTTGGTTAGTAGTTGTAGTTTTTAGAGAGCTTCAGTTTTAGTATTCTAATTTACCCCCCTGTTAGGCGTTGGTCCAACCTTCAATGTCTATAGTACTAAAGTCACATCTCATATACTCTACTTCCGATAATTCTAAAACCTTTTGAATCTAGGGCTTGCAATCATAACTCTAGCTTCATGTTTACCCCCTCACGACATTTATCCAATAGTACTATATCGTTGGGAAAAAGCATACACCAAAGGATATTTCCTTGTATATCTTTATGGCCTCATCTATCACTATGGCGAATAGATAAGGGCTCAAAGCTGACTCTTGATGTAGTTTTATTTTAATCGAATAACATCTATCAGCTTCATTTGTCGAAAACTCGTCACAACATTGTTGTACATGTCCTTAATGAGGAAACATATTTTGTGGAGACTTTATGTTTGTTCAAAGCTCACCACATAAGATCCCTAGGTATTTTGTCATAAACCTTAGGTTGACGAAAACCATATGTAAGTCCTTCTATTCCCTGTACCTCCCCCATCACTTATCCTGTTAAGAAAATTGCTTCTATGGTTGGACATTTCAAGCATGAACCCAAATTGGTTCAAGGTGACATGAGTCATTCCTCTTAATAGATGCTCGATAACTCTCTCCCATAGTTTCATCACCTTTAAATCTCTTCAATCGGTTGTTATCACTATATAACTTTCAGAGAACCAAAATTGTATTAGTCCTAAATGCAATTGTAATTAATTTTAAAAAAGTTAGGAAACTTTTAACCAAAACTTTTATCCCATTAATTTGAAGGATGAAGCCTATTCTTGGCACTAGAAACTACCACTGATTTCTAAATTTAACATTCAACTCATAAACCAGAAAATTTTGGCCAGTGAACTATCAATTCAGTGTGAAAGGATCAAGATGTCCAAAAAAAAGGGGGGGGGTTGAATTGGACTTCTCATTTGAAAACTTAGAATTATGTCATATCGTCCATGTCTCAATTCATCATTGTGCCTAAAAAGTGTGACTAGAGAGCTACACAATATGAAAAGAATGGAAATAACGGAAAGTAAATGAGTCAAAGTTAATTTTTCTGAGGTATCTAGGAGTCGCGACTCCCCCTAGTCCTCACTGGAGAACACGCACAAGTGCTTTAGTTCTGAAGGTTGGACGGATGCTTAGGAGGGGGTGAATTAGGATTTCTAAAAACCACAACTACTAAGCAAAAACTATGCAAGATAAAATAGCTATGTCCGCTAAGATTTTGCCAAGTGTTGCTAACTCTACCACGGCCCAGTCTTGCAACCTAGTTCCACCTAGAAACTAACCTATCAAGGTAATCTAGGAAAGTAAGCACATAATTGAAGAAATTAAATGCGGAAGGTAAAATATAGGATGGAGTGAATGCAAACTTCCGATGACGACGACGACACAAGTTGAATACGTGAGGATTTTTTCCCAAGGTTCGGGGTGACTCGCAAGTCTTTACCCCTACTCCCCGTTTGGTGCCCCTCGTAAGGCTTTAGTCTCACGTAGTCCTCAAGGGAATACGGCCTTGCCCTCGCATGGAGGATGGCAAATTGACCTTCGCAAAGGTCAAGCAACCCGGTCGGGTAACTCCAGATATCCCCGGTACACACCCACCCAAGCCTTTCTCTCGCGTATCCCTCTTCAAGGACTATGGCCTTGCCCTTGCAAGGGTAGAGGATGGACAAGGCTGTTAGGGTCTTCCGCGGGCCTTCTCACGGACGCTCCCAGTCGTCTCCACTAGGTGAGCTTTTGGCAAAACATTGAGGGCCTCCCTCCCTCTCACAAGTAAAGTGACGGCCACTCCACACTCCAAAGGGTCTCGCAAGACTACAAGCCACACACTTACAAAGGCGACATGCACGCAGGCACAAGTATGACAAATTGGCCTAAGCAAAGATGCTTGGAAGCTCTAGCTATGCCGGGATGTCTCTTTAGCTCTAGTGATTGTTGGGCTCTAGAAAATGTGTCTCGACACTTCAAATGGGCTTTTAGAAATGTGACTCAACACTACAATAAGCTCAGGAAGTCACCAACCATAGAATGGAGGCCGACCAAGGGGGTATAAATAGTCCAAGCCTCAAAACTAGCCGTTGGGTGTGAGCTGATCTGCGCAGATTGCACCACCGGACCGTCCAGTGTGCACCACCGGACCGTCCAGCCTTCACGCACCAGACCGTCCGGTGCGTACAACCCAACTAGCCGTTGGAGTCGATCGTTGGAACTTCAAGCCAATCAGAATGGAGGCCGACCAAGGGGGTATAAATAGTCCAAGCCTCAAAACTAGCCGTTGGGTGTGAGCCGCTCTGCGCAGATTGCACCATTGGACCGTCCAGCGTGCACCACCGGACCGTCCAGCGTGCACGCACTGGACCATCTGGTGCGTACAACCCAACTAGCCGTTGGAGTCGATCGTTGGAACTTCAAGCCGATCGTTGTGAGCACCGGACCGTCCGACGTGTGTTAATGCCTGCAGTCTTGAGTTTGCAGGGTCTCAGTCCAGAACATCCGGTGGCAGACCACCGGACCGTCCAATGCGTTAAAGCACTAGGATGCGGTCTTGTCCTCGTCGTCAGCCTAGAATGTCCGATGCATGTTATTGCATCGAGTCTTGAATTTTCAATCGTGGCCTTCTTTTGTTCGCCGGACCGTCGTGTCGTGGACAAGCTTCTGATGGGAGGGAGTCTTGGGTTTTCTCTTATGCTCTTTAGATTCTCCTTTGAGATGTTTGTATCCCAAGTCCATCTTTTGCACCCTGGAACTTAACCAAAAATACTTGCACATATATTAGTCCCAAATGGTACGTGTTGTCACCTCAACCACCAAAATCACATTAGGGAACTAAGCACAAGGCTCAGGGCCCATTTTCCTTACAAGTTCCCCCTTGATCCATACGAGGATCAAGTGCTCACTTTGTGGATGTCCTTCTCTGCTCCGGAGTGTTGGACTCTGAACCACGCACAATGCCCGCACAAGGGCCTTCTATTGCTTCTTACACAATCACACAGAAGCTCGCCACGAGGAATGACTAACAAGCCATCTAGGTGATTGCGATCTCCAAGAGTAACAAGCCTTGCTCTTGAAATGAACTAAATCCTACGGTGCTGGGATTCAAGCCTTTATGTCATGCGATAGACCTTAGACACACCAAAGCTATCGTATATCACTTTATCTCATTTGGTATCAAATCCATACTCATATCGGTAATCGCAACATCACAAATATATGCCCTATTTGGCAATATCATCGGTGTGCAAGCCATACTAGCCCAGGGGCTGAAGATATGGCAAACATGAAAACCCAAACGATCCTTAGAGTAGATATGGCAAACATGAAAACCCAAACAATCCTTAGAGTAGTAACATCATCATTAGGATGGACTCCTTCGCAGGCATACTTAAGCTTAGCTCCACACCTTCACTCATCATACAAGTCGTCTCCTATGACTAGGTTGTCTAGCTAGTCTCCACCTAAGTATGTACGATAAGCATACATGTCACTAATTCGAACACCCCATAGCAGCCTATCTAATATATATGTGGAGGTTGGTTTCCTATGCAAGAATAAATAAGAAAGTGTCCGTCCAATTTTTTACTTCATTATTCCATTCGAGAACTTGGCCACAGGGTCGATCCCCCTTCTCAACACTCATACCAATACATCTCACCACCAATCACATCTTCCATCACATCGACTTTCTATATCTGCAGCAAGGACAACTCCCACCCATCCAACGGGCACAGTTGGAACTACACACTTGAGGGAGAGAAGAAGAAATCCCATACAAGATTAAGTGACTATCCACTCTTGGTCCATCCTTGACCTTGGAATGTCGGCTATACAATATAGATTTTACACCATGCAGAGGTTTCTACATCTAGTCCCATACGAAGTGGAACAAGGGCTGTGCGTCTCCTACCCTTGCCCCACTACACCGATCATTAGATCTCCCCCTAGTGGCACTATCTTGCTTTTTCGCGCTAAAAAACACTATGCGGATACAATATCCACTGCACTCATAGAACCGAACTCGATTATTCGGGGCTCCATGGTCGAGTCTATCGGGGATGATAGGTTGTTGCGCAAAGCATCCCTCGCCCCTAACACTACCTCTTTACTCCTATAGTCCTAATGCCCTTCGGGGAAGACCATGTCTTGGGCCATTGCCCATGCGGTGTATTGTATGCACACAACATATTTCAAGATGCTATCACTCCTACTCGGTCCTTAATTGAATGGAGCTAGCTTTCCAAGTGCTCAGTTGCCACCCTAGTGGTGGGCCGCACACCTCCAAACACCTCGAGAGTTCTAGTCTCTCCCATAAATTCCATTGCCGACTTTCTTTGATCCCCATCTCACACACCCTCTCGCTCCCATATCCAACCACTTCAACTCATGCCAAGATTAGTCCCACCATCATATCACCCAATCTCACATCATGTTCATTTGATATAGTAGTTTTAGTGATCAACAAATGGCTAAATAAGAACAAGTAAGGTCATATTAATAGGTGGGCTTGCAATAGATAGAGTGTATGTGTCCTAACTCTATGCCGAAGCATGTCTATATGATCGGAGCGGGCTGTTCGCTCACCTGGCTCGCTGGCGTCATCCTCCTCAGGCAACCAAATTCTAATTAGACATGTATAAGAACTAGTACAAAGATCCAAATAAAAGCAATAAGAAGCAATGCTAGACATCAAATATGGCCCCATGTTATAGACCTTGCTTTTAGAAAAATTTAGAGATTGGTTTCATATTTGTCTGACCTCGTATGGATTTGTTATGAATTTCCTAAGTTTAAAACCAGGTTTATTATCTTTGGAAATTCCATAAAGGTGGGAACACGTGTCAGATACTAGCTATGCCACATGGCGTAAGCGGGTAGCACCACTTGTCTTCTAACGTCAGAAGGGCGAAGGGGATGTGATGTCAGCATGACATCATGCTACCGTCATCCTTGACTTGGTCAAAGATGACTGAGCCTGATTGGACTCGGTCGGGCTTGGGCTAGCCTTGGCCCATGACGTGTTTCTTCCTTGTTGGTCGGGCTCAGCCCGTCGGGTTCCACTCGGGCAATGGGGTGGAACTTGAAGGACAAAAAAGGCAACTAAATGGGAGGGTGAATGGGAGCTGATTAAAAATTCTTCAACTTGGAAGAACTTGGCCTAAATCCCAACTCTTCTAGCAGAGAGCAAGAGGACATAGCAAAGTAAAGCTATACTCTCCTTAGGACTCAGCTAGGAAAATCTTTGCGGAAAACTCACTCAGATGCCCAAGAGAAAAGGGCGCAAAACAAGCAAAGACAGGGAAACTGCTGAAAACAGCCTGACTGGGTTGCAACAAAAATTGCTAAAACCCTACAAGGGAACCTCCAAAAATTACCACAAAGCAACACCAAAGAGAATAACTCCTGAAAAATTGAGACCAATTGGAGCAAGGTTGGACCACTGGACTGTCCGGTGATAGAGCACCGAACTGTCTGATGTTCACAGGCTGTCACCCCAAAAAGGTTTGATCCAAGACCCTATGAAATCAACTCCAAATGTTATGAAAGTTTGATTAGAGGTTGAAAAGGGGTCAAGGAACAAATCCACAAATTTTCAACTCATTTGGAGAATAAAAGAAATTCCAACACACACCGGACCATGCGGTGCTCACAAATAGACAGACCTTCCCCACAAAACAATTGCCAAAACTAGGTCAAAACACCTCCAATAAATTATGAAATTTGTATGAGAGTTTTATGATGCATAGGATAACGGCTCCACAAAATGTCATGTCAAAATTTTGAAGTCTGACTACCGGACCGTTCGGTGCTGGAAGACCAAACAAAATCTGAAGAAAACTGGACATTCAGTGACCCCGCACAAAAACGATCTAAAACTTGATCAAATCTTGTCCAAAAGTTGTGAAACTTTGGGAAAAATCTCTAGCAAACGGAGAAGGTAAACCAAAAAGATCCACTCAAAAATATCTTAGACTGACCTCCAATTGAAACATACAAGAGAAGGGGACAAGTTTTGACCAGTTTTAAATTGATCTCTCTTCGGGTGAGCTCGTGGAAACTAAGGTCCAATGCATAATCTAGATATGTTCTATCACATCATAGCATCACAAAAAACCATTGTAGACGGGCTCAAACTCAAATTATGAAGGAATCAACAAAAAGCCCAAGAACGTGGGGAAAAGTGGGGAATTTTTGGGACATCTTATGGAGCTATATGTAGGCCTAGCCTAGGTGATTTTGCACAAGATCTAGCACCCCAAATCCACCACAAACAAGACTCAACACCCAGCCAAAGACGGAGCACAAAACAACAAGAAAAGAGCTTTGAAATCAGCAAAATAGACAAATTTCAGCACAAGGCAAAGTGGCACACTTGAGGGACGAAACTTGATCCTTGGATAGATTGCGGAGGTTCAGTTACAAGCCACTCCTAGCAGCACATAGCTATGGATGGCAAAAAGCTCAAGATCAAAGAGCCACTCCTCTCATCCTCCCCAACCCTAGCCTAACTCTCACAAAACAAAATGAGAGAAGCTCTCCAAAGGGTGGAAGAGATATGGCTGCTCATAATAGCCCACCCTTACATATATAGGCCTTGGCCAAATGACCAAAGTGCCCTTACATGAAGCAAACTTACCCCGAAGACCCTCGGGGATAAACCTGTTCACCTTCCCCAAATCTCATCAGACGGACTTGACGCATTCTAGACTCCACTTCATCTTTACGCAAGCTTCGAGATCATGCCATGTGTCCATCGCCTTGAACCGCGATAGCCGCTATTTTAGCAAAACTGCAAAACCAAGCCCTGGTGGAGGTTTTGAAGAAAACTACCAAACCACTCAATGCCGGCCCATGTCCAAAACTTAAGTCCCTTGGCTCCTCCAATGTTAGGCCCACATAGCTGACTCCATCCTTCAATAGTTTTGAGGGAGCAAACTACCAAACCATCCACCATGATGGTTTTGATGGAGAAAACCACCAAACCTTCTGGCTTCGACATGTGTCACTTTGATGCTAATTTCCACCTACCCGATCTAGGAGATACACCATGATCAACATGTCATTGCCTCCCTCACATGCCCTTCCACTCCTTGGACTGCTGGATTGGACACCAGCGGCCTGGCCTGGCGCTCCTCACCACTGCCCACCGCCATGCCCGTATACCTGCGAATCACGAGCAAAGGGCCACACACACATGTTGACAAGCACTCATGAACCAAGGAGACGATCACCCTTGATCTCTCAAAACTGAACCAAACAGTAAGTTCAGGGTTCAAGGCAATTTGGCCCACTCACTTCATCCCTTAAAATACTTTATGGCTCATGGTGCATAGCCTTGGGCCAAAAGGAGGACTGATGTAGTTGGGTGCCTGGTTTCCTTTCTATTCTCTCTTCCTATCTTGCTTGCAGAGTGTTCAATGAAATGCTTCCAAAGCAAAGCATCTTGATGGAGCACGGTTGGTGTGACATCGACGCATGGTAGAGCGACTTTGTTCCCCTGCATAAACGTTGGTTTGAAAATCCGGTTCCATGAGATAGCACCGGTGGCAACCTAACGGTGGCAAGACACACAACATAATTGGTAAGGCGGCGATGGCTTGCCATCGTACATGAGGCATGCGTGTGCGATGGTGACACGCAACGGTAGGTGTAGGCGACCGTGGTAAAGATTGGTCCAATGGCAACTGGGATGGTATGTTATGCTACATGTGGGAGACGTGCGTGTGATGTGGCGGTCGTGGAATGCAGAGGTGCAACGGGCAACGGTATGAAGACCAGCCGCACAAAACGGTCGAACTTAGCACCGTGCATGACACTTGCGTGTGCAGTGACAGCGGCTGCGTGGACCAGTAGCGATATGGCGTGGCGTGATGCGACACGACTGATAGACTCACAAGAAGGTGGCATTCAACTCTGTGCGTGGTGCATGCATGCACGACAATGATGCTCGCAAGCTGGTGGCATAAAGCGTGGCTCGAGGGCTGGCTCTAGTATGGGCCATGACAGCATCAAGCTTGCAGACAAAGGGAACTCCCACAAGCCCAGTAGACATAGGGGTTGGCCAAGGGGATTTGGGTGCTCACTATGTTTGGCTTGATGGCAAGAAGGTGTTCACGAGGCAGAGTAGAGGAGGCCGAGATGCGACGGTGAGCGGCGGCAAGGTAGAGTTGAGGTGGTCATCGGCACAGCTTGGCATCGTGGTTTGGGTGGCTTCCTAGTGTAGGCGTAGCGTAACTCTGCCCTAGGCTCACATACTTCGCTTGGGGTGTCCGGTGCCGTCCTCCTCCTCTTCTTCCATCTTCAGGCTCCTTTATGCCCAAGTCACTCTCTAGCGTGATGGTGTGGGGAAGGAGAAATCCCCAGGTGGTTTTAGGGTTGAGGGACTCGAGTGGGCTGCATGTGGTCAATTGTCCTGGCTGTGATGAACACTTGTCAATCACCAAAGACCTGTTGAAGGACTAGCATACACCTCCTAAGTGTTACCTAGACGAAAAGTCCTCTCGAGTGTATTGAGAGGCGGTACCGGAGTGGACTTTGCATGACAAAACCCTATCGAGTGCACTGATAGTTGGACCAGGGGGTACTTGAGTCCATGCCTGGCTTCAGATGTACTTGGAGTCGAGAAGAAGGCCTGGTGGGCATTAAAACCACTTCCTTAAAAAAGAATCCCAACCACCATTTCCCGGTTCTGTTATCAAAACCAGGGCCCAAGATTGTTTCTCAGTTCCATTGTCAAAACTGAGGCTGGATGCCATGTGTGCTGATGTTTGCAAAATAGCCATGTAGAGGGTCATGTCATATAAACAAGAGAGAGGGCGGATGTCGTTTGTGCTCCTATTTGCAAAAAATTGGATTTGCTTAGGTTCTAAGCCTAGGTAATCTTGTGCCAAGCAAAGTTCTTCATGAGAGAAATCCTCTAGAGTGATATACACTCTATTGTAAGAGGGTAGGACACGGTGGTAAGCTTGGACACGAATCCATCTTTTAATCATGTCAACTTGAAACCCTTTGGGCCAACCAATAGATGGAATTTCATCCTAACTCCTTGTGTGCTCCTCTCCCCTTCCTCCTAGTTTAGAGTTTAGATCTTGGTCTTAATCCTTGGCTTTGTCCTTGGACTTGGTATGAATGGATAGGGTTTGATTTTAGAGGAATTTAGACGCAACAATCATCGAATTTGGAGTTAAAACGGAAAAAATGGTCCATTTTGTTGTAGGGGGTAGATTTAGACTTTTGGAAAAGTCTAAGGACTGGATTTAGACATTCCCCATCTACCTAGCCAAACTTGGCCCACGCGGGGATCGAGGTGTCCCAAGTCCCATCCACTCGCCAACGCACATAGCTCGGTGCACCGGCCCACGATGCGGAAAGGGAGGATGACGTCAGCATGGGCCCACGTGTCAACTACATGGGTGGGGCCACATCGTTAGACGTAGTCGACGGTGCCAATCGGTTGAACCGAGCCTGGCTGGTTGAACTAGTTGATGGGGAGTCGACGACGATTCACCGCCATTTCTCATCGGCGAGGCTAGATCCGGCGGAGCGGATGGCGGTGCGAGCACTAGAAGGGGATGGCGAAATAGATGGAGGTATCGTGGATGTGGATTATGGATGGATGAAAAGAAGGTGTCGTGGTATCCAACCCAAGAGGGGAAAGGGGTGAGTCGGGTTGCTAATCGCTCTTCTAAACCCTAGGGCTTTTATTTTGTCCTACACAAGCTAGTTAAGTCTAAGGTTTATCTATGCGCTCTCTAACTTACCCAAAAGACTTGCAACCTAGAGCCAACCCTAATCAACTAACTAGGAATGCTAAAGGCACACAAGGAATATAAATGCGGTAAGTAAAGAGGTAAGGGCAAGGGGATGCAAACTCCTGAGAAGACACAAGGATTTAACGTGGTTCACCACTGAGGGCTACGTTCACAGGCTCACCACCGAAGGCAAAATCCGAGCTAGACACCAAGACTCTTCCAATCATGTCTTGCGCTCGCCACACAAGGCTCACGTCAAGCAAACACTAAGTGCCACCAAGCTACCAAGGCTTAGCTACCACCACCACCTCTCGGTCACAAGGCCCCGGATGCTTCGCTATAGAGTTTGTAGGGTCTCCTCATCCCCACACAAAGTGTCGCCACTGCTCCACACGAAGAAGGAGGGTTTAGCAATGAATACAATGCGTTTTGGCCGCAACCAAGGCTTCTCCTCTAGCTCTAGCAGGAGCTACTCTCAAGAAGAGCTCGCAAGCTCACTCTCTCTAAGCTCTAACCTAGCTTGGATATGCACTAAGCTCTCATATGGTGGTTGGAGTGATGGATAGGTTTGGAATACACTTCTAAACTTGCTCTCAACTTTAGTAGCTCCAACTCACTTGAAATGGCGGGGTGAGGTGGTTTATATAGCCTCCAAACACAAACTAGCTATTGGGCCAAAGTGCTTGCTGATGCAGTGAACATTGGATTTTCCGGACCATACATCTTCCCAACTTCGAACAATCCGGTCTATACACTTTTCCAATGGTCACTGAAACAATGCGTCACTGTATTTTTGTCCGGTCATTTGTCCGGTCTTCAACATCGCACTGTCCGGTCCATGTATTTGCCAACTGACTGTTGCACTAGCTGTTGTAATCTCCGGGTCTTTGTCTGGTTTTCATAATCAGATTGTCCGGTCCATTGTTCACTGGAATTCTTCTACAGTGCATAGCCTTGAGTTTCTTTGTTCAGACCTTTGTCTGGTCTTCTAGAGCGGACCATCCGGTCCATTATTTTCTTGGTCTCTTCAAACACCCTCTACTGTAATTGTCCAGTCAGTTCACTTGGCCTAACTTTGGACAGTCCGGTCTTCACATTTAGCCAGGCTTCTAGTTCCTTCACATTTAGCAGAACCCACATCGGGGCGGCCCTTTGGGCCTTGCCTTCGGATTTTCTTCTTCTACATCCCTTGGATCTAAATACCTAAGAATGTGTATCTAGACGAGTTCATTAGTCCAAGTGTTGGTTGTCAATCAATCACTAAAACACAACTATAGAAATATAGCACATGAGGCCATTTTCCTTACAATGGAAAGGGGGATGGCAACGAGGGTGCACACTGGTGATTCACCATTGGCCGGCCGCATTCTGGTTAGCTCCGGTTATGAGGTCGAAGATGCGGGCATCATCGGGTCAGCGAGAGACTAGTGGATCGGCCCCATAAGCACCGCGGTTGTAGACGGGGGTAGCCGCAGTGGAAATTACCACGGTGCCGGAGTAGCAGTGGTCTAAGACCCAATGGGCTGGCCTCATTGCTCTCCTAGTGTGATGAGTGATTATCAATGGTGTAAGTCCTCAAATGGACAGGAGTCCCTCTGATGGACTGGAGGTAGAAGATGAAGACCTCGATGGACTAAGGCAAAAGTCCTCCAATAGACTGGAGGCAAGTCTCGGCGTTGGTTAGCCATGGAAGCTCAGAACACGAAGGGGCAGAGTAGCAACGGCTGTGTAAGACATTTGATGGATCGTAAGGCAGCTCCGATGACTGGAGAAGCCAAGCATGGTTGTGCTACTCCAATCCGAGTGCATTGCACGAAGATGTGCGAGGGAAGCTTTGGCAATTTTAGCTCAAAACTGCCACCCAAGTTCAAATGACTTGGTGAGTTGTGCCATGACTGGCTAGGATACAAGGGGTGGGCCAAATCTAGCCTAGGCAGAGACTTACTAATCTTTCTCGGTTTCTGACTACAAAACCGCCTGGCATGCTTCCTGGTATTTACTTGTTCTGTATCCTAGAACTCATATTTACTAGCTTTTCATCCCTGCTGAGGTCTTCATGGTACACTACCTGCATTTCATGGCATATATTGAGGGGGAGTTATCTAGTTCAGGGGGAGTCAGATTCTATGAACCCTTGATGTGTCCATTGTCAACAAGGGGGATAGATTGTTGCTCCCAGGGGGAGTTCATGGACCAAGGGGGAGAATTCTAGAGTTGTCTAGTTGAGGGGGAGCTGTGCATTCATCTTGCATTTGTGAGGATGCATTTCGGGGGAGTTTGAGCTTTGTATGCTCTTGCATCGGTGCATTGAGCCTTTTGCCTTTTTTTGGAGGAGCCGATGCTTTGCTGAAGCATGACTGTGTTGAGCCGGTTTTCCTCTTTCTTGAGGGGTCATGCTTTAGTTTGATCGACTGTGTTGAGCGGTTTCCTTTGTCTTAGGGGGTCGATCTTTGGCTTTGTTTTTTTTTTGTCTCAATTTGCCCTTCTCTGCTTGTGTTTGGCTTTGGGCATCTTGATCAACTTTCTTCTTTTCTTCTTTATTTTTGGTTTTACGCTTTTCTTCTTGTCTTTGCTCTATTTCAGGTTACAGGTTGAAGGTATTGACAATGCACTCATCAAAGGGGAGATTGAGAGCCAACGGACTGGCTCCATTGCCGCTAGAGTGATGAGTGATCGTCAATAGAAGCCAAGACCTAGAAGGACTTAGGCACAAGACCTCCGATGGACTGGAGGTAGATGGAGAAGAAAGAACTCTGAAGGACAGGAGGCATGCTCGGCGTCGGTCGGCCATGGGAGTTCGGTACACGGAGGAGCGGCGCGACAACGACAAGTGTAAGACCTCTGAGGTACTGCGAGGCGACGCTGATGGATAGGGGATGCTGGGTGCCACCATGGTGCTCCAACCAGAGTGCATGGCGAGAACTGTGTGAGGGCGATGGCGGATTCACCTAAATCTGCCACCCTACCACCAAGTTACCAAGACTTGGCGAATGGGTTCAATTCTCACCGAGATAGAGTGGTGTGGGCAGTTCTAGGGTCAGGAAGGAAATCCTAAAGTTTCACGGTTTCTGACTTCAAAACAGGAGGTTGATCGACAGATTTGGACTACTGGCCACATGGATGTCATCCGGAAGATTGCGTGCAACCGAAGAAGATCAAGACTCCGTCGCGATCGTCCGTCCTTGAGTCAGTTAGGCCTGCGCTATATATACCTAAGTGGCTGGTCATTTAGTTGACTCTTCCACCTCTAGAAACCCTAGGCTTAGCTTTCTAACCAGCCAAGTGCTTTGAGTGAAAACCGAGTGCTAATCTAGGATTTGGAGTCCCCTAGAGCTAGTACTTTGCATTAGTGGGACGATGAAGGGTGGTAGGCTGTGAGGAACCATGTAAGAACTGATTTCCACTTCTAATACAAGGAAGATACGTCCCCAATTCGTGTTCATGTGTGCATCCATCTCCTTCCCCCCTCTTTAGTTTGGATTTTGGATGAACCTCAAAGGCTTTTGGTGATTTGCTTTGCCCATGAGTAAATCCTGTTCTTTTTGCTCTTTTGGACTTTCTAGAACGTGGAGATTATTACTTAGTACATCTCAATCCCGCAGGATTGCCACGAGCAAGTAGTTCTTGAGTTTTCCCCTTTCTTGCCCAAAGAGTGCCTTCTCACAAGATCTAAAATTCCGCTAATCCCTTGGTCATTTTGAGTTGATCTTTTGGAAATAGCTTTGGGATACGGTCCAGATAGCCTGTGCAAAATATCGTGAAGATTGGACAAGATTTAGTCAGATTTAGGGTTTGAAAACTCATTTTCTACGACTGTACCGGACTATCTGATACAGCCACTGGACTATGCGGTTCCACCGGACAGTCCAGCAGCCTCCACTGGACTATTCGGTGTCACCGGACAGTCTGGCCCCTGGCACCGGACAGTCCGGTGAAGCCAAGGCTGGTGCCCTGTTTCCGCTATCTCGTTTTTCCGCTGTGTTTTTGCATTGAATTTGCTTTTCCCACTATCTGACCATACTCTTTGCTTGCTGTGTTCAAGTAAGGTGCATTTCGGTGCAGTGAGTGTCGAGTGGTGAACTTGCAAGTTTCGATATTTGGGGTGACTTGCGATCTTTGTGATCATTGAGTTGCTTGCTCTTTCGCACCTGGTGTGCATCGTTTCAGTGGATGGCACCTTGCACTTGCTAGACACGTATCTGTTCAGTAGATGATGTCTAGCATCGGTTCTTGTGAGTTTTCTTCGCACCAGTTTGGGGGTTGTGATTTTGTGTTTTCAAGTGCTCCTATTTACCCCCTCTTGTCGCACGTCTCAGTCCAAAATAAAACTGCCAAAATAGTACTAGGGAACAGATAGAGCCTTGAGAGGTCATCAGAAACTCTCTTGGCTGGTTAGGGTTTGCTTTTCTTAGTGATTTTCGCCCCCATGGTTTGAGCACCAAGTTTAGAGAGGTTAGAGTGAGATGTAGCCTCCATATCTAGTGGATAGGTGAGGAAGGTTGATTGGGAATGAGATCCTTCATTGTAATCTGAATCTTGAGACCCTTTGGGCCATTAATCAAAGTGATTTTCGTTAGCCCCTTGTGTGATTGTTTCTTTCCCTTCTCCCTTTTGGTTTTTGGCTCTGACCCTTGGCTTTTTGAGTGTTTGTGCTTTGGCCAAGCTTGGATCCTTTTATTGCTAGTGTTTTGGACTACTAGGACATGGAGAAATTGTTGTTTTGGTGTGCTAAATCTTGAGCTCTACAGGCAGCCCCGAGTTCTTTCATTCTTGCCTTGTGAGCTTCACTTCGGGGGCAAGTCAATCTGTGGAGAAATCTTTGGGATTTGGCCTTGATCTGTTCGGAATAGCTTCTCCATGGCCTACACAAGGTCCTTGCAAAGCTTGGTGAAGTTTGGAGCTCATTTGGTCAAGATTTCGATTGGATCTTGGTGGGTTCGCTAGCAGTTTTCCTCTGCTTTCCTCATCTGCCGAACATTGGATCGTTTAGGACTATTGGACCTTCGGATGGTTTAACCATCGGATGAGTTCCGTGCAAAGCAGTGAGCAATAGGGACTTTGAGGCTCGGCTACCCTTGGAGTTCTCCCACCATCGGACCGTCCGACGGTCAGACCATCGGACCATCCGACGGTGGGTGAGGTGACAAATGGCCCTCCTGTCCTTCTTGTCCGATGGTGCATCGGACTATCTGATGGTCCAACCAACCATCGAACCATCCGTTGGTCACTATTTGACTGTCTGGTGGTTTCTGCCAGCTACCGTTCTTGGCTTGTTTTGTGTCTGTTTCTTTGGGTGTTTGAGTGAGTACTTCCGCTTTGTATCCGGTATGTATCTGTTTAGTAGACGGTGGCAGATACATCTGTCTCTTAGTGCAAGTTGCGTTGGGATTGAATTTGAGTTTTCAAGTACCATATTCACTCCCTCTAGTCGCAATCTACGATCCTACAAGTGGTATTAGAGCCAGTTAGGTTTGTTCATACCTTTACCAGTGAGAGACCAGTAGTGACTATGGCACACTCAGAGAAGGTTCCAGTCCTTGGCTATGTTGACTTCCCCTATGGGAAGGGTAGGATGAAAGCTTTTCTGCTTAGCTTGAGCGAGGACATTTGGGATGCTGCTCAGAGTATGACCTTCAGGGTGCTCCCATATACTGAGCGTACTACTTCGGCGCTCGTTGCTTAGGATGAGGCAAACTATAAGGCGGTGAACTTTCTCTTCTTTGGACTTGGTCTAGCGAACTATGAGAGGGTGAGCCACCTTAGTACCACTCATGAGATTTGGTCCCTACTCGGTGCACACCACGAGGGAACGGAGACAATCAAGGCCTGTTTTGTTGAGACTTACAAGCGCGAATATGAGAATTTCGTCCAGAAGCCTGGAGTGTCTGTGGATGCTTTGTTTGGTCATTTTCAATCGATCATCAACAAGCTTTGTGTCAACTCTGGGCTATTGTATGCTTTGGATATGAAAGTGTGGGAGATCAAGATGAACTCGATTCTCGAGTTGGTAGGGTATGACACCATAGGTGTAAAGGAGCTCTATAGTAAGCTCAAGGCCATAGAGGTGGATTACCAAATGAGAGATACTCTCAATGGTACTCGCTCCAAGAGCCTGGCCTTGACTTTTAGCTCAAGAGGGGATGTTGCTAACCTCCTACTTCACAACTTCTCATTTTCTGCTTTGATGTCTGTGATAGAGGAGCAGTTGGTGCTTCTAGAGGATGATGAGCTTTGTGTAGTGTCTAGTTGCTTTTAGCGCGCCTATGCCAATTGCATGAGCAAGAGGAGGGGCGAGAGGCCAAAGTGCTTCGAATGCGGAGAGACCGGCCACTTCATCGTCGAGTGCCCCAACAAGAACAACGATGACTACAAGAAGGGCAAGAGCTACTTCCGCGACTCCGGCAAGCATGACTCCAACAAGTACTACCACGGCAAGCATGAATCTAGCAAGGACCGCATCAAGAAGTTGAAGAGCTTCAAGAAGGCTTTCAAGAACTACTAGAAGGACAATCACAAGCGGGACAAGGACTTCTTTGCCAAGATCAGTGACCTCTGCAACGGATTCTCTTCTTCCTCTTCATCCTCAACAAGTTCAAGTGACAAGGAGACCACTGACAAGAGAGGAAAGAGGAAGGAGCTCGGTGGTCCAGCTAGTCTTTGCTTTGTCTCCATCAAGTCCAAGCGCAAGCACAAGATGAATCGGAGATCGGTCTACTCCATGGCACTCGAGGGCAAGGAAGACAAGGGAAACAACCACTCTTCCTCCGATGATGACGTAACTCCTAAACAAGCTGAGATCCTTGAGATGCTAGAGGTGAATAGTAGAGCACTTAAGGCCCAGGATAAGATGCTGGAGAAGGCTCCCTGCAAGTTGTAGAAGCTAAAAGCCAAGCTTGCTGATGCTTTGGCTGGGAATGAGATATTGGAGTGTGTGCGAGCCTATCCTAGTGAGATTGAGTGCCCTACTGTGAGTCATTGAAGACTGATCTAAGTGAGCATAAGAGCAAGTATGCTCATCAGGTAAAGGAGAAGGATTGGCTGAAGCTTGAGCTAGGAAAACTCCAGGCTAAGTTGGATGAGACTTTCGTGAGTGAGGATCCTGAGTGTGAGTCTTGCCCCACCTAGCTGTTGACACAGCTGAGCTGAAGGTGAAATGTGAGGGGTAACTCAAGGAGTTGGAAGAGCTTAGGGCTAGACCTATGCTTTTGGGTCCGTGTATGGTTTGTCCTACCTTTAGAGCTAAGATTGTGCAGCTAAGACCCAACTTTGAGGTGCTTTCAACACCTTCTGACTTGTGTGAGAATTGTCTCACTTTGAAGCTGTAGTTGGTGGAGAAGGATGCCACCATTAGGAAGTGGAAGAAGTTAGTTGCCACCATTCCCTCTTCAGATTTTGAGTTTTGTGTTGCTCAGACTGTGGTGATAGAAGGACTAAGAGGGACAAGCATGACTTAGAGGATGAGAATGCTTGTTTGCGTGAGGTGCTGAGTTGGGTTTATGCAAGGCAACCCCAACTAAGGATGATAATTGAGAGTACGAAGCGGCGTGAGGGTGACATAAGTGGCATTAGGTTTGGAGAGTGCAGTACCTTGGGTGAGAAGAGAGCCCCCACCAAGCTTCAAATTGCTTCTCCCCAACCAGATCAGACTGTTGATGGGGTTTTCCATGAGCCACCCAAGGCTGCCCCCAAAGAAGTAATACTGGACACCCAAGCCCTCACAGGATAAGCTGGATAAGATAGTTAGTGCGATTCTCAAGCCTTCTGTGAGCAAGAAGGGAACCCAGCAGCCTGCACCACCCAATACCATACATCCACTACAACAAAAGCCCAAGGCACAGCCCCAGCGTATGCCCAAGAGACCTATCTACCACTATGAGTTCTGCCAGCGGAATTGTCACTTAGAGGAGTTTTGCTTCATAGAGAACCGGGTTGAGAGGCAAGAGAGAGATTGTAACACCCTAAATTTAATTTCCAGCATTTTATAATAAATTCAATATGCTTTATTTATTTTCTAGGATTTATTGTGCCTAGTATGCATTTTTCATTATCTTTTGAACTAAATATTGCAATATATCCTAAGGTCAACATGTTTGTGCATTCATGCTGGAGCATATTTTTTATTTGATGAATGGCATAAGGTTTGAATTCAAATTTATTTGAATTTGTAGTTTGTTTTTGAGTTTAAAAGAAGAGGAGAGAAATAGAAAAGAGAGGGAAAATGCAGGAAAAAGAAAAAGGAGAAACCGGCCCACCTCACCCGCTCGGCCCACCCGCGCCCTCACCCGAGCCGGCCCAGGCGAGGCGGCCCAGCCGGCCTCCCGCGCGCGCCGTCTCTCTCCCTCGCGCCACTGACAGGCGGACCCGCGCCCGTCGAGCCGCTGACAGGCGGGACCCACCTGTCATCCCCGACCTCTCGCCTTTCCTTTTTCGGCGACGGCGACTTTCCTTTTTCGGCCGATTTCTTTCCTTCTCTACGCCGGCCGACTCTGAGGAGGAGAGCTCCCTCCGCCGCCTTCCCCGTGTTCCTCGCTCTCCTGCGCACCGAATCCCCAAAGGAATCGAAGGATTCCCTTCCTTCCCGAGAGCGCGCGCCGAAGGAAGCTCCGGCCGCCGCCTTCCTTACTGCGCCGCCCCCTTCCGAGCCGCTCCGGTCCTATAAATAGCACGCCGGGCTTCGCCCTTTCCCCCTCAACCTCGCCAGCAGCCGCAATCGAGCCCTAGCCGTCGCGAGCCGCTCAATTCCGCCGCCACCGTCCGAGGTGAGTAACGCCGGCGAGGTGCAATTCGCCCTCTGGGGTCGCGCTTCCGCCGCCCTAACCCCTCCGCCGTGCTCTGCAGGACCTCGCGACCCCGTTGCGCTAGCTCTCGACGCCCGTGGACGCTCCGACCGAGCTCTCCGCGAAGCCCCGAGCCGCTCCGCCGCCTCCGCTCGTCGCCGACCATCCTCCGGCAGCTCCCGGTCGTCGACAACCCCACGGTGAGCTTCGCCGTGGTCCCGTCTTGCTTTCTAGCTAGGTCCGGTCCCGAATCGCGCCCCGGAACACCGGGCATCGCGAGCTCCGGCGATGCGCCGCCGTCCCCGATGGTCGCCGCCGGCGAAACCTCGCCTTTCAACCTCAGCCGTCCGATCCAGAACGGATGCACGAGATTATAACGTGATCCGATCTCACCTCGGCCGTTAGATCTAGATCCGACCGTCCGGACCAGATGGTGACCGGTCAACCGCGGTCGTCGCCGCCTTTTTGTTAAAGAGACCCTCGGTTTTTTCTAAATCAACCCGCGGTCCACGCCAGTTCAAAAATAATTACAGATCGGCCCAGTTTTTAATGCTTTAGCCCCTGCGCTATTGAAAAATAGAACCCGCAGTCCAGAGGCTGTGTTTTTGTGCTTTAGACCTCGGATCTTTCCTGAAATTACAGAATTGGTCCCTAGTTTTTCCAAAACAGCCCAGATTTTGAGTTTTCTTCATAAATAGGTCCCTAGAACCTTGTTTTGGCCATAACTTTCCGTTTTAACTCCGTTTTGGGCGATTCTTGCGCTCACGTGACCGTGGTAATATGTAGAACAGTTCTAAACTAGTTTTGTGTTCTGTTTTGATGTATTGGTGTACTGTTTCTTATCTTTTGTCCATTGTTTGCATGTATGCTCGTATATGGATGCTTGTGTGACGATTGGACGTAAGTAGACGTTGATCTGTCTGAGGTGAACGAGGAGCCACCTTTTGACATTTGTGAGCAGCAGCAAGAGCACCTTGAGGAAGGCAAGTATAACATGAGCAACACCTATCACCTTTAATTCATTGCATATGCATGTGTCGATCTTGTATGCCTATAAGGACGATACATTAGCCACTTTGATCTCAATGTGAACCTTTTGGGTTGCATGTGGTTAAGTTTTTGCTAGGTGCTGCGCCAACATACACCTATGCTATGCTTTTAATTAATGTTGATTAATGGATCTATGCAATTAATTGTTTGAGCGTGACCCTCTGTGCCGTGTGCTTGAGTGGTGCATGTCTCATTTAAAATTTGTTTTTTAGCAACTTGGTTTAGGGGGCATGAGCTTTGTGCTTAGTGGTTTTGCTCATAGCCACTTTCCATAAGGACCGGTTCGCAAAGCGACAACCTGGGACAACAGCACTACCATAAGACTGGTATGGGACGGTCTTAGCTGATTAATTAGATTGTTTTAGTTTGGGAGTAACTTACCTGCGGGGCAAGAGGGGAGGTGTGCTTCTGTGGCCCTCGTGCTGCTTGGGTTGAGTGTGATGTGTTCTTCTCCCCTTGAGGCTTGCTCCACCGTTGCATAACCTGAAACCTTAGCGGTTACACCTTACTAACATAATCTTTGTAAAGGCTTCGTAGTGTGGCTTGCTAGTCATCTCATCTAAGGTATGTGATGAACCACTAGCGTAGCTCACGACTTGTGGGTAAAGATGTGCAACCTCTCGAGAGTGTAAAACTGATGCATCAGCCGTGCTCACGGTTATGAGCGGCCCAGATCCTTTATGTGATTAGTTGGGTTATGGATGGTTTTTGGTAAAATCCTGGTTAACCATGATGCTTAATTTCTTCTATGCAATATCTTTGAGATAAAAGTTTCTCTACTCACTTTAGTAAATAGCTTCAATAAAATTTGACCAATTAAAAGCAATGCAGTGGAGTCAGCTAACCTTAGAGCCTCATGGTTCTGTTATACTTGTTGAGTACGAGTTGTGTGCTCACGCTTGTTCTTTTCCGTTTATTCCTTGTTGGGGGGACAAATCCAACCGTTGCTCAGTCAATGGTGATACGGAGGATTATCAAGAAGTCTAGGCTCTTCGCTCTTCCAGTGGACGTCCCTGTGGCGGCTCTAGTTGCTTTCCGTTTACGCTTCCGCTTTTACGTACTCTATGTTAAAGACAAGTGTCTATTATGGTAATAATACTTATGATGTAATCGTTAAACGTTATATTATGACATGTCCTGTGATGACAATTTGTCCTATACATGTGAGACTCGTTCCTGGCGCATGTATAGTATGCACGGTTTTGGTTCATTGAAAACCGGGTGTGACAGAGATTGGGGGAACTAGGATTAGTTCTACCAAGGTAGATGGCAAGATCCTTCCCCCGTGTTGACGGCACTTAAGCACGGCAAACCTTATACTGCAAGCGGCAGTATCGTGTGTAGCTTTTCCCCAGGATGAGTATCATGGGTTTTGTCAATCCAGGAAATGAACTAATTGAGAACAAATTAACAAGAGTTTATGGTAAACTAAGGGTATAAAACAAGGCTCTAATCTACCTCTAAACTAGCCCTAAACTATATCTAATCTATCTCTAAACTATACTAATACTATAAGATAAGCAATTAGAACAGAACTAGAACACCAATTAAGGGGTATTAACTAGAGTCTAATCAAGTTCTAATTGGATCCAAGACATGCATGATATGGGTGCCACAATTAGATAAGAGCAACGAGATAACTAGTAGCTCAAGGTAGACAAGCATGATCAAGCATAGACTTCATAGCATGATTAAATCAAGATCAATCAACCTAACCCCCTAGATCGAGTTTAACCTTTCCCCAGGCTCTACTATCACTAGTAACCAGGTAATCGACGAGAAACTCTCAGCATGCATACATAATTAGAGAATGCACTTCTAATTACTTCACATAGTCTAATAACATAATTAGCACAACTAGAACCTCTAATCACCATGATCATAAGAACTAGCTAAACAACTATATCATTAGTAAGCAAGATTGAAGATCAAGATCGCTATAAAAATATAACCCTTAATAACATGCTCTAATTAACATGCATCTAGACCTAAAGTTAATTAGAGCTAGAACAAGCATAATTAGAATAAAAAGATGATAATTAGACAAGATCAAGGCTTCATTAATAAATTGTATCATACTTACAACCATGATCATACCTTCCCTTGATGATACAATTAGACCTCTGGAGCTAGGTAATTAGAACACCATGCAAGGCCTCTAATCACCTCTACGAATTAGAAGAACTCTAATCCTAGCCTAGAATCTCGACCCTCAGCTCTCCTCTAGTTGATGTCCCTCTTCTCTGCATCTTGTCGCCTTGATAATGAATTCGATGCCTTGTCTCGTGGCCTAGACTCGATATTTATACCTTGGAGAAGACGTGGGAGAAAGGAAATCTCGAACCGACGT
Source organism: Paspalum vaginatum (assembly GCA_030272315.1). Classification (NCBI taxonomy): domain Eukaryota; kingdom Viridiplantae; phylum Streptophyta; class Magnoliopsida; order Poales; family Poaceae; genus Paspalum; species Paspalum vaginatum. The sequence goes on along the minus strand of CM059013.1, from coordinate 19,178,673 downwards.
ACGGAGTCCTGGGGTCGGCCGACTTGGGAGGGTCTGGGTCGGCCGACCCGAACTCCTCCCCTACTCGTTTCTTTCCATCTTTTGCGGGGACGTTGCTTGTTGCCTAAGTATTGATTTTGCGAGGGATCTTGGACTCTTGGGGTTCTGGAATCTTCGGTATTCTCCGAGAGTTGACGAAGTCTTCTAGTTTTGGATATAATTGAAGTACTTTTCCCACATATTCTTCCATAAACTTGTAACACTTGATATCTTCAAGAAGTTTCTGATTACAAAGCCTTGATTAATACAGAGGGAGGGATGAATCAATCAAGCCTTCCTTGATCATCATCTTCATAGAATGCCATCTTCAGAGGTCTTTTCTTACTCGATGTAGATTGTGGTGAATTTCGTGAAAAATTGGTCAAAAACCTATAAACATCATATATAGCATATTTCCAAGACAATATTGCAAAATCCACAATAATCGATGATAATTGTTAGTAAAAGATATAGTTGACACATAAAATCAGTAAAAAACATATAAAATAGTACAAAATATTAGTCTAAATGTCACGTCAACAACATCCCCACTCTTAAACCTTGCTCGTCCTAGAGTAAGTCAAGAATCAGCGTTGCCCTACATTAACTTTTTGATACTCTAATCTTAATCAATCAAACTAACAAGCTCTGTTAAAAATTTAATGTGGACCAGCAAATTATGAAAAAAAAGATATTCAACTAAGCACATCCCACAACAAAAGAATTAGCAAGAGTTCAAATTTATCAATGACACATCTACTCATTTTAGCAATATGTTTTTTAAAAAGATAATCAAACATTTAGAGATAAATTCTTGCAAAGCCAAAAGAACACACTCAACTCTCCAGACTTTCAATATCTAAATGGTATTCAATAAATATATATATAAAAGGTGGAAGCTTATTTGTAACTTGGTATGAATTCTAATCAAAACTTGTTTTCAAAATATTGTCAAACCAAGAAAGAAATCTGCTAGTTTTACTAAGACTTGTCAAAAAAGTCATGGAATAAAAATAATGTTGAGAGAGAAAAGATGGAACACACACATTTAGAATAGTGGACATATGCAAGTGTCAATGGATGATCTCAAGGCACAAATGAAGTCCTTGTTATCGAATTGCACATGGTTGAAATATTTTCTAGAGTATATATAAACAGGATATCCCTTACTAATACTAAAAAAACGTATATTAAAAAAACTCAGAAGATTATTGAGGAGCATCTCTTTTATATATATATATATATATATATATATATATATATATATATATTTTTTTTTTTTTTTTTTTTTTTTCAGGCGACCACTTGGCCTTGTTTTTTTGGCGACCACTTGATCTTTTTTTTTCTTTTTTTAGTCTCCTCAAAAATCTCAATTCAAAAATTCCTTATATTAATAATAAAATGACAGCTCTCCATCCTCACTCTTGAATAATACTCGCCCTCGAGTATATATCTCTAAAACAATTAACTTAGAGGATAGAGCTGTCTAATAGAAAGAATAATATTTAAACCATTAAATACTCTAGAAAATAATAGGTTGTGGTCAAGGAAGATACACACAAAAAATAATCTTGGTTTAAGGATAGATATTCAGAGAAGTTTGTATTCTCTCTAATGTAGAGAGACACAATGCATGGATAGAGAAGGCTAGCAAATAAAAGATACGCGAATGAATGACCGGCTTCTAAGTCTCGTACCTAGATCAAAGCCTTGATCCAACTCATTTAAAAACAAATTTGACAAATCTAAGATTTAAAAATATATGGCTCTGGTAGAAATGGCTATTGCGAGATAATCTTGTAAAGTTGATCATGTCATTTATAAGCAGTAAAAATAAACAAGAAGATGATCATGATAAAGATTAAACCTTGCAAAAATTAAATTACATGGATCTTTATGAACAATCGTAATCAATCACAAATTTGCTGGCTAGTTCAATTAAACATGTTTTATGAGGGTCCGCTATTTTGACTAATCAAAATTAAAGCACGATAAAGATAAAGCGGCAACTTTCATTATTTTCTTTAAAGCATTGTTATAATTAATCAGTTAAGCATAGATCATGGTTATAGCATTAATCACACTATAAATCTAAACTAAAACACTAAATATAAGAGAAACACAAAGGGAACACCAAATTGATAGATATAGCTAATAATTGCAGAATTCACAAAATGAAAAAAAAAGGTGTTAGAAATACGTTACGGTATATTCCTACAATTTTTTTGTCATCAAATAATTTCCTGCAAAATAATTCAAATGCGTATACTACTCTCGAGGTAACGGTCAAGAGTAGAAGAAATTTACCATAATCTAAAAATATTCCCAATGATTTTTAACTTGTGGCTTTGTTTATCTTAATAAAAGAAAAACAACAGCCTAATGGGTGTATGCAAGTGTAAGTGTGTAATTATGCAAGAGATAAGCATATAAACAAAGACAATATTTAAATCAAGTTTTAAACACCATGTTCACAACATGATTGCTAAGTCTCTATATAACCATAAAGATTAAATAACCTAAGTTAAAACACCATGTTTTCTCAAGGTTATTAAATTATAACAGCACAAGAAATACAAAGCACATTGCAAAGCTTATAAACTAATCAAATAAAATTATGGATAATTAGCAAGATTAATTAACTTCATCATAATGATCAACAATTTAATCTAAGCACCATGCTTACACAAAATTGCTAAGGAAAAATGCTGATCAAACATTTAACATAAACATGAAAACACATATTATGAAGTTTAATTAAACAACCAGACCAATTATAAAACAAACATGCAATCTAATCTAAATGCAAAAGTGTGGTTTATACATGAAATTAGTAACATGAATGGTAGAAACCAAACTGAAAAGAGTTTACACCTAATATTGAACACCATATTCACTACTAGATTGCCAAAATTTCAAGCTAAAACACCATGTTTTAAGCTAAGAAACTAAGCACTCCAATTAGTTTAGAAAATCAAACATGTCAACCTTAACAAAAAGTGGAAAACTTATCCATAAGAGATGTTAGGAAGAAATTTTCGATTAAACCTAATGATGATGGTCTCAAATTAAATCTAAACACCAAGTTTACACTTAATTTACCGAGAATAAAACTTTGCCGAGAATCAACATAAATATAAAGCTTCCATCATGAAGTTTATGAAAATTTCAAAACTAATAAAACAAGTGTGAAGAAACAAGTGATAGTGCAAATGCAAGGTGGAAAACATAATATAAAGTGATGTGATGGTGATTATCTAAAAAAACTAGACTAAGTTAACTAGCCACAAGCTAAAGATTCAAAGGGTGGTGTCATGCTTCCCAAGACTCTAAGACTTTTAACACTAAAAAGAAATGATTAAATGGGTTGCCTCTCAAAAAGCGCTTTATTTAAAGTCATAGAGCTAGACTTCTCACTTACCTCCATTGAAGTGAAGTCATGGTCCTTGTAGTAAGAATCCAAAGTATCCATGCAGCTTGATAATTTGATTGTGCAGCTTCATCGTGTCTTGATAATAGCATCACCTGTGTGCACAATCATCTGCTTGTGTGTTCATGTGTCAATGTCTTTAAAGCTCCTTGCAACTGAATTTGGTCATGTAAATCCCATGGAAGCATTGCCCAAGCTTTCTTTATAGTTGTTGTCATCATCTTCTTCAAGTAGACACCGCCATTGTTGCTGTCGCCTCCTTCCTCATGGTATATCTCATTGGTTTCGAATAGAACATACCTCAAACAATAGATCCATTGGATAGCCTCTGAAATTATCTTTCCAACGAATACTTATGTGTCAAAATCCGATTCCGTATGAAGGAGTTATGTCCTTTTTACTCAATCACTGGGTTTTGTCCGGACATCAATTCAGCTCACGCAGCCTTCAATGATTTGCACATTGCTCCTTGTAGGAATCTCTAAATTGAGTGATTCTTGTTGCGTTGGAAAGACGACTTCATGGGCTTTCCAAATATAAGAAAATATTCTGCCTTTGCCTTCTGAGGTTGTGCTCCATATTGGTGACATCTTTAGCTTCCTATTTTCACCTCTCCGATGTTGACAATCTTCAACCTTTTGGACTTGGGTCTTTGTGGAAATTGTCTAAGTTGATCTTTGTTGTCCTTGAAGGTTCAATTCTTTCCTTATCTCCATTCAATCCACTCACTCCTCAATTTGAAATTCAATCAAACTTTTGCAAATTCTGATGATTGTCTTCAAATCATTGTCAAATCCTTCCATCAATCATCATGAATTTGTCTTGTAATCTTTCACCACATTGATCTCATTGTTTCAAATGAAATGTGAATTTCTCTACATGGTTCGCTCATAGTGCACACAATATAATATAATAGCAATTAGAGATAAATGTAGAGTCACATGGTTGAACATTTGATTCAAGAATCAAATACAACTATAATTCAAATTGAAATACTTAGCAAGGCACTAAGTCATATATAATTCATAGATAAACTTGATTCATAAAATCAAACATGGGATAAACAACATGATAGGTTCCTAATGATTTTGGCCAAATTAGAGAGATGATTTTGAAATAAATAAAATAAAAATGGGTTTAGATAAAATTCTAACAAGGGATTTATTTTAGAGAGACCAAACATTTTGAAATTTCAAATTTTCAAAGATAAAATTGTGCGCATATAATAAGTCATGAGAAACATGCACATGTTCATGATTAAAATTTCAAAAGCAATTTGCAGAAAAAAATAAACCTAGACCGAACCACTCAAAAGTGGATTTGGTGGTCAGTCCCCTCTACTTTTACACAAACCATAGCTCTCAAATTTTTTATATAAACACAAAGTTAACATGCTAATATGGACTAGGTGAATAAAGGTTTAACAAAGAGCTAAAACAAAACACAAGAAGGGATAGGATCACAATCAACCAAACAACATCTTAATGATCACTATGAAACAACTCTAATCGGATTCAAGCAATCTTAAATTATATTTATAATTCAAACGAGAATTACCTTAATCCTAAAGAAGTGAAGTTCAAATCGCATCATTGACTCCATGGTGGCTTCATCTTCTTCCTTGAATACCATGATTGCAAGAACTATCTAGCGTTTGGAGAGGAATGCTTCTTTATATTTCTCGAAATTCAGCCTTCCTTATTCTGCACCTTTAGTATTTCGACCATAAATTCCTCATCTGATATTCAAATAATGCAAATTCAGACTCTATCTTCTAGAGCTCGAAGAGATGTACAACTTTGGTATTCACACTTTCTTCATTTGACGTCGTTAAGGTATTCAAATCGGCTCCACAAAGTGTTATTGTCCTTAATTCCGAAGGTATCTCGAGATTAGGTTGGAGCTTGGATTGATATTGAGATAAACATTATGTATCTTCATCTTCCTTGTACTCAAGCAATCCTTATTTTTCGGAACCTTCTCGGCTAATCATCTTTGCCTCTATTATTTGTAGCTTAAAACAAACAAGCTCCAAATAACATTAGTCTTAAAAACTTAATTGACACAGCACACGTACCTTTAACACCATAGTTACTCCTTCGTGATAGTTATAGAAAAACTCAATAACGGATCATAGGCCACTAACAGCGTTAGCACCTACTATTAAAGAGCTAGGTTGGAATATATATATATATTTCTTTATTGGTTTGAGGTCTATTTTTCATGTAATGTTAGTCAAATAAATATATATATACAAGAGAGACATATTTACATAATGATTAAACTAATAAAAGAGATAAACTTATTCTAATCAAAACCAAATAGTATCTAATTATAAAAATATATCCAAGAAAATAAAGAAATAAAATAAATAAAATAAAATAAAACAAAATAAAGTAAAAGGCGAAAAATTAAAAATAAAATGCTCGACTAATTAGTTCCCCGGCAACGGCGCCCGAAAAACTTGTTGACAGCACGTAAGCACGGCAAACCTTATACCGCAAGCGACAGTATCGTGTGTAATTTTTTCCTAGGATGAGTATCATGAGTTTTGTCAATCCAGAAAACGAACTAATTGAGAACTAATTAACAAGAGTTTATGGTAAACTAAGGGTATAAAATAAGGCTCTAATATACCTCTAAACTAGCCTTAAACTATATCTAATCTAGTCTAAACTATACTAATACTATAAAATAAGCAATTAGGACAGAACTAGAACACCAATTAAAGGATATTAACTAGAGTCTAATCAAGCTATACTTGGATCCAAGACATGCATGATATGGGCGCCACAATTAGATAAGAGCAACAAGATAATTAGTAGCTCAAGGTAGACAAGCATGATCAAGCATAGACTTCAGAGCATGATTAAATCAAAATCAATCAACCTAATCCCTAGGTCGAGTTTAACCTTTCCCCAGGCTCTACTATCACTAGTAACCAGGTAATCGACGAGAAACTCTCAACATGCATACATTAGAGAATGCACCTCTAATTACTTCACATAGTCTAATAACATAATTAGCACAACTAGAACCTCTAATCACCATGATCACAAGAACGAGCTAAACAACTATATCATTAGTAAGTAAGATTGAAGATCAAGATCGCTAGAAGAATATAACCCTTAATAACATGCTCTAATTAACACGCATCTAGACCTAAAGTTAACTAGAGCTAGAACAAACATAATTAGAACAAAAAGATGATAATTAGACAAGATCAAAGCTTCATTAATAAATTGTATCATACTTACAACCATGATCATACCTTCCCTTAATGATACAATTAGACCTCTGGAGCTAGATAATTAGAAAACCATGCAAGGCCTCTAATCACCTCTACAAATTAGAAGAACTCTAATCCTAGCCTAGAATCTCGACCCTCAGCTCTTCTCTAGTTGATGTCCCTCTTCTCTACATCTTGTCGCCTTGATAATGAATTGGATGCTTTGTCTCGTGGCCTAGACTTGATATTTATACCCTGGAGAAGACGTGGAAGAAAGGAAATCTCGAACCGACGTACAGTGTCCTGGGGTCGGCCGACTTGGGGGGGTCTGGGTCGGCCGACCCGGACTCCTCCTCTGCCCGTTTCTTTCCATCTTTTGCGGGGACGTTGCTTGTTGCCTAAGTATTGATTTTGCGAGGGTTCTCAGACTCTTGGGGTTCTGAAATCTTCGGTATTCTCCGAGAGTTGACGAAGTCTTCTAGTTTTGGATATAATTGAAGTACTTTTCCCTCATATTCTTCCATAAACTTGTAGCACTTGATATCTTCAAGAAGTTTCTAATTAGAAAGCCTTGATTAATACAGATGGAGGGATGAATCAACCAAGCCTTCCTTGATCATCATCTTCATAGAATGCCATCTTCAGAGGTCTTTTCTTACTCGATGTAGATTGTGGTAAATGTTCCGAAAAATTGATCAAAAACCTGTAAAAATCACATATAGCATATTTCCAAGACAATATTGCAAAATCCACAAGAATTGGAGATAATTGTTAGTAAAAGATAGTTGACGCATAAAATCAGTGAAAAACCATATAAAATGATACAAAATATTAGTCTAAATGTCGTGTCAACACCCCGCGCGTTGAGCCTAGAGCGTGCTCTGCTAGTGGTGAGAGGAGGCAGCTTCGAAGCTCGTGCTCCTGGTGGTGAGAGACGCTTTGCCTGTGGAGCTCTAAGGATTGAAAAGGTGACCTAGAGGAGGGTGAATAGGTTGACACCTAAAACTTGCAACCCTAAGACCCTCTCTTCTCAACCGTACAAGATCACGTAGCAACCAGAGTGCTACTAACCCTATGAGAGGATAAGGACAACTGTTATCACCAAAATTTAGCCGATTGGTATTTGGGATGGATCGGCTGAAGGTCTGAATTTGGTCGCCTAGGGAAGAGGCCAGTGGGCCATGTATCTTTATTTTTTGAGTTGAATTAGGCATAGTTCAGTTTAAGGTAGGGCTTTTTAGTTATAGAAAGAGTAGAAAGAGTCAGACTTGTTGTCTAAATCTACGGACTATAAATATGTACACATGTTCTACGTAATGAATTGACGACATTCAATCCTAGCAACTCGTGTCTCCAATCTCTCTTGGCGCATTGCTACCCCTAACAACTAGGGTTTCTCAAGGTAATCGTCATGCTGCTCTGATGGTTCTTAGATTCGTTAGGGCATTAGGGCGTGAGCCACATGGTGAACCATGTACTAAAGCGTTTTTAATGGCACGGTTCGCTAGTTATCCCGATGGATCTTGTATCGAGCCTAGCTCGACCACGAGACCCATTAGTTACCTCAATGAGTCTGGCGGCAAGCTTTGCTTGGTGCGAGATCCATCTTTACCTCCGCATGTTTATCGATCTATTCAGGTACCTATGCTTCACGTAGTAGATCAATCTTTATGTAGCTCGTGTTACGTAACCTAATCGTTTATTACAATCCACGACATGCCACTGCAGTGTGTGGACATGACATGCCAAAAGATCAGCGTAGCTCGAGCACCCTAGCTATACAAGCCATAATATGTATCTGTTTAGTTAGATGGACTTCTTTGGTGGTCCTGGTTTGAAGCCAATTTGATTATGCAGATCTGTTACATCATGTTTCTAGTTAGGGCTTTATATTTACTCATCTTTGGATATGGTTTTGGTTTTTACTCTATCTGTTCACGCACGCTCGATGAACCACCCGATGTTTCTGCATCGGCGACTGGAGTACACGACATCTCGTGGTTGGCAATCCTAGCGATCAGGCAGGAACTTGACGTTTTATATCTGTTGTGTACGCTTTACAGGGAGAACAGGAGCCCACAACCGTGACCACCCAACCTTCCTGGCTACAAGGTCAAGCCAGGTGGCATGCCTGCATCACCACACACGACCAGGATCGGCTTCCCTGCTGAAAGCCGATCGGAGCCGTACGATAGGGAGATGAGTGCAGCAGCAATGCGATCGTCAGCTCTCATGTGCTCTGCGCCCGAACCTCTCCGCCGATATTTTGGTGCAACACACTTTTGGCACGCCCAGTGTGACCTCACCTTCATCAACACTATTGTCAAGCAATGGCGCCAGAACCGTTCGGGAAGGGTCCAATGAAGATTTCGGCCAAACATGATCTGAGTATGTGGCCGAAAGATAAAGATGCACCACCCAAGCTTGATCAACTTCTTGCTAAACACAAAGAGGCTTATGATCACATACTTGCTGGATTAGCTGAAGAAGTTCTTGACCACTTCACCTAGACTCGGAGCGGTCACGTCAAGTGCACATGGTATCTAGAAAATTTGTTGGATGGCGTGGATATTTCAACACCATCTGAAGAGCGCACTAGAGCACTGCGAGCGGAGATGAATGAGATGGTAGTCAAAGCTATGCTCCGCCAGACTAAATCTGTGTCGAATTCTATGGAAAGCTTGGTAGCGTGATTTATTAGAGAAGTCTTGGCTGGCGAATACCAAGAAATCAGACCATAGATCGGCACTTCCTTTGGAGAGATCAAGTTCTACACTCGGCTGATTTACATACCTCCCATCAAGGTATTTTCATTTTAGAGACCAGCCTACATGATATGACGAACCACTAGCATTCATACCAGGAGGGTTCTTCTGCCAACTTGTGTACAGGCCGCTACGTGAGGGAGAAGAATCTTCACGCAAGCCTTCGTCAAGCAAGCAACATCACCTTACAAGCCATGTGGGCGATGGGAAAGATAAGACCAATGATAATGACATTGCTGATTGGCAGGTTCGATTTGGATCGGGGCCGGTTTTTAACAACTGGGACAGTTTTTCTTTTCCTAATGGACTGGCTACTCAAGCCGATCTAGATGAGTACTTCAAGAACCAATTTGGGTTGATGCTAGTAAAGGGTACTATCACCTATGCCAAGCCGTATCCTGAAGTGCATGATCAATTGCCACCTCCACCAAAGTTTAAAGTTCCAGAATTTTCTGAATTCAGTGGCAATGATAATATTAGTATTGTGGAGCACGTTAGCTGATACTTGGCACAGCTGGGGATTGCAACATTAGCCAAACATATAAAGATTCAGCTTTTCTCTTTATCTCATAGGCCCAGCTTTTGGATGGTACACATCATTGGCACTAGGATCCATCACGGCGTGGAAGCAACTGGAAGAGCTATTTCATGCACAATTCTTCTTAGGTTCAGAGGAGGCTTCTTTTTCAGATCTAATGGCAATCCATCAATGCTCAGGGGAGACCATTAGTCAGTACATTTAGTTGTTCAGAGAAGCCAGGAATAGGTGCTATTATCTCCATCAATCAGAAAAATACTTGGCTGAAATGGCATACAATGGACTGCTTCGACACACAAGAGCTGCTTATGGGCCGACTGACTTCAATTCCATCGGCCATTTATTATCCAAGGTGGTTGTTTACGAGCGCACTCATGCAGAACAGTACCAATAGAGGCTGCATAGGGCCGTCAACTTCTTACAAGATGAAGAATCGGCAGATGAAGAGGCCGATGTGGCATTTGTGCAGTGGGGCAGATCAGAGCAGTCATTGCCTTGTCAATGGCTCAAGCATCCAGAAGCACCTATCGGTTATGACTTTGACCTAACTAAGACTGAGCAAATCTTTGACCTATTACTCAAGGAGAAGTGCTTGGAATTGATGCCGGGTCACAGGATTGCACCCGCGGAAGAACTGAAGGGACGCAAGTACTGCAAGTGGCATAACACTTTCGATTCTCATAGTACAAATGACTGGAAAGTGTTGCGCCAGCAGATCCAGGCTGCAATTGAGCAAGGGAGGTTAGTCTACCCCAAGAGCCAGATCAAGATAGACAACACCCCATTCCCTAACATCAATATGGTTAGTGCAACATCTGTTTTTCAGCGGCAAAAAGAGACAATGGACCCAAACCCGAGCAAGATCAGGATTGCCACATTGACAGAATCATTTGAGTTCCTGCAACGGATCCATAATGCTATTGAAGATGGTAGGGTCATTACAAAGAAGCAACCGAGCCCTTTTCATTTGGCCATCAACATGGTGGATGCTGATTCTAAGGCTGACCCAGATAATGATTGACCAAATCTTAGAGGATACGACGGTAGTGGTATGGCCAATCTAGGTGATCGGCCCCAAAAAATGTTAAATCCGATTGGGGAGGAAATGGCCTCAACCGACGATGTCTGTCTAAGTAAAGACTTCGTCCAAATCCCACCTTTTGAGGCTGATGGTGTTGAATTCGCAGATAAAGGGAAGTTGAGATTCGGTTTCATAGCAGCCGATGAGCTAGAAGCAATCGATATCGGGTCAAGCGATCGGCCAAGGCCGATGTATGTTAGCAAGAAGTTGGACCAGATTTTAGATCGCAATTGGTAAATCTTTTAAAGGAATTTTCTGATTGTTTCGCATGGGAATATCACGAGATGCCCGGCCTAGATCAATCCATAGTTGAACATCGACTACCAATCAAACCTGGGTTTTGACCTTACGCCCAGCACCCAAGAAGATACAACCCCAAGCTCCTGCCTGAGATTAAAGATGAAATAGAGAAAATGATGGAGGCTGAGTTTATTAGGCCATGTAGGTATGCTACCTGGATCTTGAATATTGTGCCTGTCCGCAAAAAGAGTGGGCAATTGCGTGTCTGCGTCGATTTCAGAGATCTCAATAGGGTGACTCCCAAGGATGAATATCCGATGCCAGTCACTGACATTTTAGTGGATGCTGCTGCAGGACACAAGATGATGAGTTTTTTGGATGGCAATGCAGGCTATAATCAAATTTTTATGGCTAAAGAAGATATTTACAAGACCGCATTTCATTGCGTAGGTAGCATTGGTTTGTTTGAATGGGTTGTCATGACCTTCGGCTTCAAGAATGCCAGAGCTACTTACCAACGAACCATGAATTACATCTTTCATGATCTCATTGATCGGCTGGACGAGGTCTACATTGATGATGTGGTTGTGAAATCAGTCCTGCACACATCACATTTGGCCGATTACGACAAGTCTTGGAAAGTACGAGACTCCACGGTTCGAAAATGAATCCTAAGAAGTGCTCATTTGGGGTGACTACGGGACAACTCCTTGGGTTCAAGATTCATGAGCAAGGGATCGAGATCTGTGACAAGGGCAAGGATGCTATTGCAACAATGGTACCTCCAACAACTAAGACTGAATTACAGACTTTGATCGGCAAGATAAATTAAATTAGGCGGTTTATATCAAATCTTTCTGGATGTATTGGACCGTTTATGCCTCTTGTCAGAATAAAAAAGGATGATGATTTTATATGGGGATTGGAGCAACAGAAAGCGTTTGATGATATTAAACAATATTTAACATCGCCTCCTGTATTGGTGCCGCCTCAGTTAAATGAACCATTCATCATTTATCTGTCGACCGATGAAACTTCCATCAGCTCTGTTTTAATTTAGGAATTTGAAGGCAAGGAAAGAGTGGTGTCATATCTTAGCAGGCGCCTTTTGGACACAGAGACCAGGTACACTGAAATTGAACGCCTCTATCTTTGTTTATATTTTACTTGCACCAAGCTACACCATTATCTTCTTAATGCCGAAACTATAGTAATTTGCAAAGCCGATGTTATCAAACACATGTTGTCGGCTCCTATTCTTAAAGGAAGGCTCGACAAATCGATGTATGCTCTTTCTAAATTTGACATTCGATATCAGCCAGCCAAAGCAGTAAAAGGTAAGCTCTGGCCGACTTAATCACGGAAAGGGTCACGCCATCGGTTCAGTTTGTAGGTGTCAAGCCATGGTTCTATTCTTTGATGGATCTACGTGTGAGGCAGGCTGCGGCATCGGGCTTTACATTGCTTCCCCTCAAGGGGTAACGTATGAATTCTCAGTTAGACTGCCAAAGAGGTATACAAACAATTAGACCGAGTATGAAGCCGTTTGTAAGGGCTTGGAAACTTTACATGAAGTTGGAGCCGAAGCAATTCAAGTCTTTGGAGATTCTGAGGTGGTTATCTGTTAGCTGACAGAAGATTTTGATTGCAATAGCGACTCTTTGTATCATTACTTTGTCAAGTGCCAAGAATTAATGACCAAGTTCTGCATGATTACGCTATCTTGGATTCCTAGGGAACAAAATGATGAGGCAAACAAATTGGCACAAACAGCTTCTGGGTATTTGCCTCAGGCCGACGACGTTTGTGTCGAGATTCTGCAATTGTTCGGCGCAGATTGAAGAGCCGATCTCTTGAATTATCTAAAGGATCCGGATCAGGGAGCAGACAAGAGAATACGACATAAGGCTCTGTGATATGTATTGATTGGAGATGATTTGTGTTTTAGGACCATTGAAGGTCTATTGCTCAAATGTCTTGGTCCAGATGAAGCTTTGAAAATCATGCATGATGTACACGAAGGTACTTGCGGGACTCATCAGTCGGCTCACAAAATGAAATGGTTAATTAGGAGATCTGGTTTTTATTGGCCGACTATGTTGTAAGACTGTTTCAAGTACTACAGAGGTTGCCAAGAGTGTTAGAAGTTTGGCGCCGTACAAATGGCAAATGGCACCGGCCGATCTATTAGACCCAATCATAAAAACCTGGCCCTTTAGGGGCTGGGGTATGGATATTATCGGCCAAATTAACCCGCCTACCAGTAAAGGGCACAAATGGATCTTAGCAGCCACAGATTACTTTACCAAAAGGGTGGAGGCTATACCAATGAAGAATGTTACGGCCAAGGATGTAACTAATTTTGTTAGAGAGCACATCATATACAGATTTGGTGTACCTCAGACCATCACGACGGATTAGGGTTCTGTTTTTATAGCAGAAGAATTCAAGGATTTTGCCAAGAAGATGGGCATCACTTTGATTCAGTCATCACAATATTACGCTCAGGCCAATGGGCAGGCTGAAGCATCTAATAAACGCATGATCAAACTGATCAAATGCAAAATGATGAGTATCCTAAATAGTGGCATGATCGGCTAGCAGAAGCACTCTGGGCTTACCGTATGTCAAGTCACAGAGCCATCAAGTGCACGCCTTATCAACTCGTCTATGGTCAAGAAGCAGTGATGCCATGGGAGGTCAATATCGGCTCAAGATGGGTTAAGTTCCAAAATAGTTTGACAGCCGATGAATACACATCTCTCATGAACATTAACACAGAAGGTTTGATGGAACTTCGGCTTTGGGCTCTGGAAAAGATTCGGGAGAACAAAGCAAAGGTAGTGAAAGCCTACAACAAGAGAGTCAAGTCGAAGGAATTCTAGGTTGGCGATCTGGTCTGGGAGCTAGAGTTGTCAATTGGAACGAAGGACCCGATGTACGGTAAGTGGTCACCCAATTAGCATGGTCCATATCGCTTAATTGAAATAGCTCCTGGAAATTCACATCGTATGGAGACACTTGAAGGAGAAAAGTTTAGCAGGAACATTAACGGGAAGTACTTGAAGAAGTACTATCCATTTTCGGTGGGAAAGCCTTTATTTTAGGCGGTTTTTGGCTGCCGAAAGTGAGCTAGATTCATGTAGTGGTTCTCCCCGCAATGACGATGACAGCCACTCTCACCGTCTCTGCCACGCTCACTACTCCAAGCACCGCCACAGTTTCTCATTCCGAGATGGAGCAAGCAGTTGACGAGGCTGCTAAGGAGACCAACATTAACTCTCCGACAGATTTCCACTTGGTGTCTCACAAGGACAGTTCTCACGTTCCCAATCCTCCGTGTCCTTAGGCCTGTACTTGTTGATACTTGATGCCAAAAGGGGAGAGTTATCTCTAGAGGGAGTTAGTGAGTAGAGCTAGGTGGAGTTAGCAGCTAGGGGGAGCTATGAGAGTTATTCTTTTGATGTTTAGCTAGAATCCTAGTTGGATGTTTATTTTGGATATTGGTTCATGGACATGACATTTGGATCTTGTGTTTGACTCTTGTTTATTGTGTCCATGTATGCGTTTGGTTGTTGATGGTTATATGTTTCTGTTCATGTCATTTAATTCGAGCATTGTACTTAATTTCATTTACTTTGCAAGCTCTACTCTTGTGTTGTCATCAATCACAAAAAAGGGGAGATTGTAAGAAACATGACCCTTAGAGGTAGAGGTTTTGGTGATTAATGACAACTTAATTATGTTACTAATGAGTTCATGACATGAAGGGTTCACATTCTCTAACCATGCTCAATGGTTGACTAAAAGAGGCCCCTCAACTCGAATTTCATGAAGAACGGCTTATGGATTGGATGTTCTAGCGAGAAGATCAAGGATCGATACCTCTAAGTGCCACAAAGTCGAAATAAGGGCACCTGGAGCTTCATTTGCTAGTTTATAGATAAGTCGTACCATGAAGGGGGGTTGTGGTGAGTAGCTTGATATACTTCACTCTTAAGTTATTCCCAATTTCAAGTGCATCCTAGTCCTAAAGCTCAATCATACTAAAACATGCCAAAATACACTCAACTCTGTCATTTAAATCAAAAGAAAAACCCTTGAAAACATTTTGTATCTTTTCAAATCAAAAATAGCGCAGAACCTAAGTTTTTATATGCATACAAATTCGTTGTAGCCCATATGCATTGTGGTCAGTGCGCTTTGTGCGCACCGGACGTTTTGGGCTGAGGGTTAGTCTAGCACATCACCTGGTGTTTATAGCGCACCGGACCGTCCGGTGCTATCACTGGATGTTCTGGACTGAGGGATCATTCCAGGGTTTGTTTGAGTACTTTAATGCACCGGACCGTCCGGTGGTGTTTCAGCTGTGAGCGGGAAAATGGAGATTTGAAAATTCAATGCACCGGACCATCCAGTGGCTAAGTACCGGATCGTCCGGTGGTTTCGCACAAAAATGATTTAGTACAGTAACAGCTAGTTTTTGGGCTAGCCTCTAAATAAAGGGCTCTCCCTCCCTCCATTTACCACCTTTGCGACCAGGCATCACTCACACACACAAAGGTCACCCAAGCACCATATTTCACACCATTCTTGAGCTTTGGGGCAAGATACTTGTGAGAGAGATAACATCTTGAGTAGAAGTTGAATCAAGTGAAGACCAAGGCTTGTTACCCTTGTTGATCATGATCATCTAGATGGCTTGCGAGTCATGCTTTCCTGAGCTTCTAGGAGATTGTGGAAGAAGCGGAAGAAAGCCCTTGCGAGGGCTTTGTGCGCGGTTTGGAGCCCACCATTCTGGAGTGGAGAAGGGCATCCTGAAGAGAGCATTTGATCTTTGCGAAGGTCAAGGGGCTGCTTGGTTCTTGCAAGAACCAATTTGCCAACCCCTCTCCATGCGAGGTTTGGGGCCGGGGGCTTTGCGAAGACTCCACAAGAGCAAAGCCTTGCGAGGGGAACCAAATGAGGACTAGGGGGAGTCGCGACTCCTCGATACCTTGGGAAAAAGATCGCCGTGTCATCTCTTCTCTCTTTACATTCCGCACTATTTTCATGCAATTTACATTCCACAATTTACATTCTCAGAATTGCGTGCTTGACTCTAGGTTTCAAACCACTTGTTATCGAGTAGTATCTTTAGGCACTAGGGTAGTAGGGTGAATTGGGACATGATCGATAGGATTTAATTTCATGTTTCGAAATTAGAAGTCCAATTCACCCCCACTCTTCGACATCATGATCCTTTCAAACGGTAGCACTGGTGGTGCTCTTCCCTTCAGCACTCGCACCATAGGGATCGGATCTACGATTTCTGTAGGTTGGAGGCATGACGAACGTTAGTACACTTGCCCTCTATTGTTCTCTGTTTATAGAGATGCGGGTGAAAGTGGGCCACAACCTAAGGGGTTATTGGGCCTCTGACCAAGGCTTTAATCTCAATATCTAGGCTCAGTCAGGACATCTCCTGACCGGACCCGAGATCAATCTAACAGTGGCAAGTCATTTGCTAGCGGACGTCTCCTCTGGTCCTTCTAGATGGCCCACTTACATCCCTAGGTTTGGAGCAGGAAGGAGCAAAATGGGGTATTTAATTTTTTTCTGCCATTATAACGGATAAACGACTCTTTGTTTGCCACTATTTCAGTCGTCTTTACATATTCGCCACCGGAGAGAGGAGATTTCCTATGGAAATGCCTTTTTGCTGATGTGGCGCGTCACCATGGACGTTTTCGCTAATGTGTCACGCCACGTAGGTCTGCCAGCGTGGCGAAGATAGGTTAAATGACCTCTCTACCCCTGTTCTCGCCGCCACCCGTGGTAGCACGCCACGCACGGCCGCTCGCCGGGACGCCGCCGGCTGTGCGCCCCCTCCTACGCGGCTGCTCGCCGTGCTCCATCGATCTCTCTCTGTCCGAGTTGCTCTAGTGCTCTAGGTCCGCACATTAGCAAGCTGTAAGACTGAACAACGCCGGAGCAATTAAGCTGATCTCACCGGTTGCTCTGTTTCTTGAACAGGGGATACAACCGGTGCAGCAGCTCTAAGGGGTGCGCGGTGAAGAAGCAGGTGGAGCGCAGCCGCGTGGCCCTAACACCTTCATCCTCACCTCAATTCGCTCGCCGGTACCACCTGCCACAAGTTCCCTTCCCCGTTGGCTATGGAGCTTCATGGCCCTGGCCCTCCGGCTCGCCATGACGCAGGGATGAGGTGGAGGGGCTGGGGAGTAGGAAGAGATGGCGGAGGACGGAGAGAAGGTGGTGGGATGCGCGCGCGGTGAGCCGGTAGCGCGGGACCGGTAATGGTGCACCGAGCGGCCGCATTAGGGGGAGCTATCAGGTGGGCCCTGCATGTCATACAGAGGGTGCATAAGAGATAGGAGGGGCATTATGTCATTGCCACGCTGGCAGACATATGTGGTGTGACATGTTAGAAAAACGGCCACAGCGGAGTCCACGTTAGAAAAAAGGTATTTCTATAGGAAATCATCTCTCCAATGGCAAATACATAAATATAACTGGAAGAAGGACAAATGGAGAGTCGATATCCATTATAATGGCAAAAAACCTAGATATCACGAGCAAAATGACAGAGGAAGAAAAAACAGTAGGAAAAATAATTGTACTGCGTTCTAACGCCCCCCAATTCTTAGAGGGCACGCATGTGTTGCCAACGCATGCGCCGCGTCCCTCTTACCCCGCGTGGGCACCGCGGCGCGCGTGTCGCGCAGTGACCCCAAAAATCCTCACAGGTCAAAAAAAAAAAAAAGAGACTACAATCAATCCACGACAATGCTGTGGAGGCAAATTTGAGTGCGCTCCTAGGCAGATTGCCTTTGACCGTGCAGGCCCCACACTCCCAAAAGGTCCAAGGTCCGAACTTTTGGGATGCCCCACTGCCTTTTTGCCATCCAGATGCTATGGAGACGCTGCCGGTGCTGAGCCCCGAGGCTAATAATAAAGCTTGTTATAAGTTTTATAATATTATCATTTCATATTAGGATCATACAAATATTATTTATATAATAGAGTGGATTTTAAAATTGGTTTTTAGATTAACCTTTTTTCTTTTCCTCTCACTTCTTTTGCTTTGGAGCCTGTGTAAGGCTGGCCCTTGCATAAGGGTCCAGTCTCTTGGCTCTTAGATGTATTTCTCCTCTACGTAGAAAAAAGTAATGTGTAAGCCGGCTTAGAGTTCATTACTGTACTTGCTCTTAGGGTTCCTTTGCAACCAAGGAACAAAGAAAATTTTAAAGGATTCAATTCCTATGAAATTTTTTTCTACGAGCGCTTTTGGAACAAAAGATTGAATTCCATCTATTCCTTTAAAATTTATATAGAATTGCATCCTCCATAGTAATTTTGGAGAAAAATAAGCATGAGGTTGGACCTCATGTTTTCTTTCTTTTGTGTTTTACTTTTCTACGTTTTTTCTGCACATAGGCTAAACACATGTTTTGTGATTTTTCTGTGTTATATATTTCAATAGGAATTTAGTTGCATGTGCATTTCAATTCTGCGTTTTTTCTATTCGTGTTTTGGAGAATCATGCAAAAAGAGGCCTCAGTACAAGCGGTTTTTTTCACTGAGTCTGGTTTGGTGAGTCCTGGGTCAACGGGCCAACTGCAGTGGTATTGCGCACGGTGACGGTGGTCGGGTGGTGGTAGAACATGAGCAGAGTTCAGAGTGCCACTCCGGATTTCACTCACCCGAGACGGGAGACCAAACCACTAGACTACCATTTACCAAAAAAAAAAAACCCACTAGACTAGCAGAAGTTGCACAGGACAGGACGACGACGACGACTAGCGCACGGCGCACGCACGGCCATCGATTCCCCACGCCATGAGGAGATAAACGGCAACCCACCTGGCCTCTCCCGATAGGCTCCCCCGACACCTCCCCCAATCCATACCGTTATACATGGCGTCCACCCATCTCCACCACTTCCTCATCCCACGGCCCCCATGCCCTCCGCCAGCAGCTCGGCCGCCACCTGCTGACGACCACTGGAGTCAGTGACGCCCATGGCTCCCGCGCTGACCTCCAACCCACCCTCCTTCCGCCCCCTCTCCTCCCCGGCTCCCGCTCCGCTCCGCCGCCGCGCCGCCGCCATTCTCTGCCGCGTCGGCAAGGGCTCCGGGTCCGGGTCGGATGACGCCGCCGCCGCTAAGAAGAGGCCCGGCCTCTTCGCGGACCTGGGCAAGCTGACGGAGGCCAAGTCGCTGATCCCCGCGTTCCCGTCGCCGGGGCCGTTCGCGCCCAGCGGCGGCAGGAAGGACCCGCAGGCGGTGTTCGTGGCGGGCGCCGCGGGGCAGGCCGGCGTCCGCATCGCGCGGACGCTGCTGCGTCGGGGCTTCAGCGTGCGCGCCGGCGTCCCGGACCTCGCGTCCGCGCAGGAGCTGGCGCGCCTCGCGGCCGCCTACCGCCTCATCTCCCCCGCCGAGGCGCGCCGCCTCAACGCCGTGGAGTCCGACTTCGACGACCTCGAGGCCATCGCCAAGTCCATCGGCCCCGCCACGAAGGTCGTGGTCACCGTCGCCTCCGCCGAGAGGGGCCCCGAGGGCGGGGGCGTCACCACCGACGACGCGCTCCGGGTGGTGCAGGCCGCCGACCTCGCCAGCGTCGCCCACGTCGTGGTCGTGTATGACCAGGGGGCCGGCGGCGGCGGCGGCGGCGAGTCCACCTACAATGTGCTCGACGGCTTCACGTCCTTCTTCTCCAACCTCTTCTCGCGCGACCAGACGCTGACGCTGAGCCAGTTTCTCGCCAAGCTGGTGGAGACCGATGTCAGGTATACGCTAGTCAAGGCCTCGCTCACCGACGACTACAGCCCTGAGAGCTCCTACGCTTTGGTCCTGGCCAAGGAGGGCGCGTCGCCTAGCGTCGTGTCTTCCACGACCGACACCGGCAAGGTACGTGTAAAACTGAAATAATCCAAATGCGGCACTGTTTTAGTAAATGTCTAATAATTATGGCGTTCGTTGCTTAATTACATGCATAGCTATGCGCATTTTGTTGTTAGGTATCGAAGTCACAGATTGCGGCCCTTGTGGCAGATGTCTTCTCGAACGTAACAGTGGCGGAGAACAAGGTATGAAAACTACATCAGTATGGTCTTGCATGTCCCCAGTCCTCACCGTGAGACAAATTTAAGATGCAATTTTAAGTACAGCATTAGGGGGGTTAGTATGCAGTGCCCATATTATACATATAAATTCTAAATTTAGGACATAAGCACGTTTATTAGAAGTAGTTCTTTTTTCATCAGTGCAGCAATCATATCGATGATAGTCTGCAATGTGGGCATCCATTTAGTTCCTACTTGCTTCTGGCGACCTATAGCGGGGGTCTAGGTATGTCGAATGTCGTTGACGAGTGATAAGCAATCAAATGAAGGTATGCAGCAGATATAAATAGATACACAGGAAGCTGAGGGTGAGTGGTTTAGACTGCCGGTCTATATATTACATTACTGAAACTTGGTTATATATTTTTGATCTCTTTGAGTTGATTTCTTCATTGAATTATATAGTACGTTCCTCATTAAATTCCATCATTTAGCATTCTCTTGCCTCCTCCTCCAATGTATGAGCCTCCTTGGATGACAAGGATAGGCGCCAACATTACGAATGCCTCAGGTTAGCCATACAAACAAAGTGGGAGTATTTGGATTTTTGGGGGCACCCCTAGTGTCACAGCCCTATGAGTGAGTGTATATGGGCTAGCAGCTAGCTAGTGGTTTGGGCCAGTCGACTTCACACTCCCTTATATATTTTTTCTTCTTCTCATTTTTTCTTCATTCTCTAGGTTGTTGTTCAAAGTTTCTTACATTGTGATATGGCGTTGTCTTGCCTCTTCTTTTGCCTTTGCAATAGGGTTGATTCACACTTTGGCTTACTTATTGGGTTTTGTTCATCCTTGGTGATTTTTACTCCATTTGCACTTAAATTGGTCGTGATTTTCTTATTTTCTAGGTCATTGAAGTTTCAACTAGCTCATCAGCAACATCCAAGCCCATAGCAGAGGCTTTGACGTGAGTAACTATCATAATTTCTAATTTGCTGAGTTGTTACTTGATTCCTTTGTCATGGAGAAGCTGTTTCTTTTTCTTTTATTTATTTATTTCGTCTTGGATCATATAAAGACAGTACCATTTAAATGATGAAAACAAAATGTTGATGAAACAGCTTGATATGTTTAGTAAAAAAAGATGTAAGCACGCCAAAGCTGTGTACACTAATACACAAAGAACAAGTACCATGAAGAGGAAGAACTAACAACATATTTGATGGGGACAAGGGTCTTGGATGGTGGGGTTAGAACGCAATACAGAATGGTTTGATTCTTCTTTGTCGGATTCATAATGGATATAAGGGCATTTACAAGTTAAGAGATAATCTCCAAACTTACAAAGAAACTTACCTGTAATATCATCCATTTTGCAACTGAGTGATATATTCCTTTTGTATTTTCCTTGTATTATATGTCTGTATTCTGACACAAAATTTTGAATCATTCTAGCTGAGTGCTTTATTATTACCTTTTCAAGTTCATAGCTACATCGTTTGCACTCTGAAAATTGTCGACTTGATTGTCCATTTGAAAAGGATCTGTTCTTTTCTTTTGCAACATCAAACAAGTATCAATCTCTTTTTTTTGGTGTTTGAATTGCATGATTATGTGAACTCTTCAATATTTTACCCCATTCAGTTTTACACTACGCATGTTTATTCTCTCTGTAGCGCTATCCCTGAAGATAGTAGAAGAAAGGAATACCAAGAAGCTGCTGCAAAGGCACAGGCAGAAGAGGAGGCCTTAGCCTCACAACGAGCTAGCAAAACCGAAGCGGCTGCCAGTAAACTCGAAGCCGGCGGTGACAAGGCATCCTCCCAGGAGGCAGCTGCGAGTGGTAGCGAGGTGGTGAACGGGGCTCAAGCGTCTCTGGAAAACCTTCTGAGTATAGCCACAGACATGAGCGGCACGGGCTTGTCCTGGTGGGAGAAGTTCAGTACACAACTTGCGGAAGTGACGACGACTCAAACCTCCACGGAGGAGAAGGAACCGAAGGCCCAGATAGCCACGGTGCGAGGCCAAGCGAAGGCAAAGAAGCTGGCACCGCAGAGGGCCGTTGTGAAGCCAGCAGCGCAGAAGGTGAAGCCACAACCAAAGCAGCCGGATGCTAAGCCAGAAGTGAGGCCAGTGTTCGGTGGACTCTTCAAGCAAGAAACAGTGTATGTGGACGACGACTGAGCCGAGCAGCAGTTAATTATCCTCGGTTACCTGATTTTTGTCTAAGGCCCTGGTGTATTCTTGGAACGAGATTGAGTAAAGCTGTACAAAATTTCGCTGTAACAACGCATTGCTCTGTCAAAGATTATTATGCCCCGATTTCGTAGTGTGGAACTTGTTCACTGGCCTAGATAATTTTCCAGAATGGTCCAAGCTGCCATTTTCTTTTTGCTCTCAGGAATTGAAGGGACACGGAATCTTATATGCTTCGTATGTAACACTATCGTATTAGGTGCTGTTTGATTACGTGATTTTCTCCCTTATCGCTTTACAACGTTAACAGGTCACGGTACCACGTGTTTGGTTTAGTCCGAACGCAATCTCTCCGGTGGGATCAGATAAGAGCGTACGCTGCCGCGAGCCCGGGATACCGCTCACTACCTGGCGGGATCGACTACGCTCGGCTGATTTATTTTCTGCGATGCCGTTATTGTTCTTAAACAAACAATCCTTGATCTTCGCTACAGTGTTACCAGTGCAGCATATATTTCTTCAATACTAGTAAACATGCACGGGGCGCACATGAAAAAGTAAATTGTTATGATTTCTAGATTTCTTTTCATTGGTGAAAGCTTTTATAGCAGTGAACTGTTTCGATTTTTTAAATCAAATTTGACTTGTGCTTTTGAAGAAAAGTTCTACAATTCCAAAATCCATAGTTTCTACCCAAATTATTCCATGCCACCAGCTACAAATCATGGTATAATCTTTTTTATCCTCCTTACAATTTTTACAGATCACATGTCATCAGATATTCAAATTACCATGTCAGGATGGCAAACAAGCTGCATGATAAATCACAAAATACCAAGACCAAAAGGGAGAACGATAAGGATGACGTAAGTGACATGTCATGGACAAGTTATTAAACTAAAATTTGGCCAATGGTGGTACAATACTAATACGTAATCCAAAAAACTTTATTCGATTTGGAATCTAATTCTTGTCATGCACTCAATGGCTCAAACCTAGTGTAATAATAATACTTGCATATAATGTAAATAATAACTATGGCAGTCTATATGCTCGGTCAAGATTTTTCATACTATCGTAAAAAAACACATGCAGTAGAAGAGTTGCACCAATGAAAAAGGCCAAGAGTTGAATTCAAAACAAATATCATAACAATCAAATAACAATAAGTCGTTGTAACACAACAAAAAGAATAGTTAAGTAGGATACATTTTTGTTTGACTACTTATATATGGACTCTCAACTGAAAGCTGTTTAACTGAAGAACTCAAGCTTAATTAATTCCCTCTATGCATCCCACAGGACACAGGTCCTACGTCAAGGTGTGCACCAAAGTCAGCAGCTAATCTGAACTTTGCTGCTGTCTCCTTCTACCCAGCGCCCGGCGGTGAAACAAGCTGAAAGAATGAAACTGATATGCTTCTTATGTGGCTATGCTCAACGAATGAATCATCGGTAACGTGCAGCCGTGCAGGTGGCGGCGACATGCATGACATAGGGGGGCGGGGGGGGGGGGGGGGGCAAAGGGTCTGGGTATGCTGGCAGTGGCGTGGATAGGACAGGGATTTGGGGGCTCTTCGCCTCCACCTGGGTGGACGAGACGCCCGTTCACCCATGGCCCGCCGCTCCCCCGCTCGCCCATTTGGGCCAAATCCGAGCGCCGTCCCACCTTCCTTCCTCCCCTTCTTCCTCTCCTTCGCTATCCGCCGCCGGCCACTGCCCCCGCCCCACCGCCGTCACCTGAAGGCCGCCAGTGCATCGGCACCCTCGTCGCGGCCTCCCCGCCCGCTGGCCTCTGCCTCAGCCGCCGCGCCACCGCCGCCTTCCTCCTCCCCGCTCTCTTCCTCTCTTCTTCTTCCTCCTCCCCGCTCTCTTCCTCTCTTCTTCCTCCTCCTCCCGCCGCCACCAGCGCCCGCCCCCTGCAAGGAGCTCCCTGCCCTAACCCTAGCCCAACCGCTGTCATACCTCGCCCGGCCGACCGCCACCACCGCCGGGCCGGCCTGCCTCCCCAGGCCATCCCTCTAAGGCCGAGGATGGGATGGGGATGGAGACCTCGTCGGCATCTGCCAACCCCGACCCCGAACCCCAACCTTGAACCCAAAGCCGGCGACGGAGGAGGAGCAGGCGCAGCGCCAGAGCTCGGGGAGGTGAGCGAGGCGGAGGCAGCTAGGGGGAGGAAGTGGGCCGATTTGGGCCAATTTGGAATGAATTGAGGTAAGAAAATGTGAAAGGAGGGGGGTGGGTGGACGGGTTGCTCTGGTCCATCTAGATGGACCAAAAGATTTCCGCAGGGATTTACGGCTTGCACTGGAACGCGATGCAGTCGATCGGCGGGCGCAAGTAGAAGTCGGCATGCGCTACGCAGGGCGGTTGGGCAGGCAGTTCCTTCTGTCGCATGAGTACAGCATGACATGCGCATGCAGGAAGGCGGTTCGTCGTCACTGGTGAAGAAGTTGAAGGAGATGGTAAGGTTTTTGAGCCATGGGTGGCGTCAGGGATGGCCCCCGAGAGGCAGTTGTACACCCACATCGAGCTGCTTGAGCTTCCGCATCCTGACCACCTGCAACAGCAGCAGGCTGACAAGGGAGTTGATGCTGACGTCAAAGACGGTGAGCTCCTGAAGCCAGCCAAACCTAATCAAACGGAAAGCTAAAGGTACACAAGAGAGTAAATGCGGAAACGTAAATGCGGTAAGTAAAGAGGTAAGTGTAACGACCCTAATTTTTTATGTACAAAATCACTACTTAAAAATTTCGTTTCAATTATTGATTGTGCATTGCATATAACCTACTAACACTCGGATAATCAATTAAATTTTGTATTCAACTTGCTAGTAAATTAACTCTACTTTATGCCTCAGCTTGTGCTAATTTCTTGCATCATTAATTGGCTTTTATTTGATCTTTGCTAGAGTGATAATTCAAACCAAATTCAAATCAAATCCAATCCAAAAGGGAAAAACAAACTAGAGCAATCTAGCCTAGGCCGGCCAACAGGCCCAACCCTTTCGGCCTAGCTGCCGATACTACCGAAGCCGTCGCTGATGAGACACTGACAGCTGGGGCCCGCTGGTCAGCTTTCCTCTTCCGCCTTTCCCTTCTGCTCCCACGCGCTCGCGGTCACTTTCGACCGCCGACCGCCCCGCCAGGCGCTGACACTGGCGGAGGGCAGCTTGCCCCCTGATGCCCAGACCCGACCTCACGAGGGCCATGCCGCCGCTCGCTGCCATGTGGGGCCGAGGTCACGCCCCTTGTGTGACCCTGCTGGGCGCGAGAGAGGAGAAGGAGAGAGCGGAGCGATGGCACCCGGCGGGAATCTGCCTTCGCCGCACCAGCCCTAGCCACAACCCTAGCCGATCCACTATAAAGCGTGCGCCGCGCGACTCAGAAACCCTAGCCGCCTTGGGGTTTCCCCTATCCACCTCCGCCGCCTAGAGGGACTGGGAGAGAGAGGGTCGCAGGAGGAGCCAGAGCCGGAAGAGAAGGACGAGCGCCGCAGCCGAAACCTGTACCTTGCCGTCGTTGTCTTCCCCTGCTACCTCTTCACCACCTCGGGAACGACTACTCTCTAGCGAGCCAACCCTGATGAGGAACCCGCTGCCCCTAGTCCAACCCCCACCGTGGACCCGGGCTCTCCAAGTCCTTTCTGTCCATGTACTGTGCCTTGGCTTTCCTGGAACGCCGCTGTCGTGCGGTGACTCGAAGCCATGGACACCGTCGTAGTGGCCGGTGGAGTGGCCAAGTAGGGAGCGCCATAGTGCCAGTTTCATCGCCGGGGTGCCGGTCCAAGAGCCGCATCACCCCAAGCCGCGCAGACCCGCAACGTGTACGCCGTGCGTGCCGTGGCCGCCGCGCCGTGAACGCGGGCTGACGCCTACGCGGTCGGGGATTCTTGTGACCGCGAAAGGCCACGCCTCGAGAGACCCTTCTCAATCTGTGACGTTGGGAGGCCGGTCGCCAAGCCGAGCCGCCCTTGTTTCCGTTATCGTGCCGCCTCGTTCCTCCTTGCAGCTGGGTGGCCGGTCGAGAACTGCACCGCCCTGAGCGCTGCGCCGTCTGCATGCCACGTGCGCTGCATCGTGGCGGGTGACGCCGCCGTCGCGGCCGGGAACGCCCGCAACCGCGCGCGGCTTCGCCTTGGTTTGCTATGGTGCTGGCCTTCGAGCCAAATCGATGTGCGTGACCACCTCATCGCCGTGACCGGGCTACGCCCGTGCCCCCGCGCGCGCCGTGCCTTGGCGAACGGACAAGAGTCCATGCTCGCCACTTTGAGAACTCGCAGCTTACCCAGACCTAACCATCGTCGCCTTCTTGAAACCATAGCCAGAAACGCTGGGCCACGCCCCAAACCGCCGTCAGGCCAATCCTGCTCCGGCGGGTTGCCGCCGTCGCGCACCCGCAGCGCAGTGCGCGACCTTGGGTATCGCCACCATCAGAGCCGATGGGTGTTGGCCTTGGTGCCGTGTCGTTGTAGGAGAGGAGTAATAGCGCTTCCGCGTGTCAACGGCGCCGACGGTGAGCGCTGCCAATGAGGAAGGGGCTTGGAGGCGTTTCATCGAGCAGGTGCTACGGGGTGGAGTGGAGCTAGAGCTCCTAGGCTCCTGCCCAAGTAGGCCGGCGTGATCGGCCCAAGGCCTCCCAGTGCAGGCCGGCCAGGAAAGGCGAGGAGAGGCGCGAGCGGGCCTTGCTGCTGGCCCACAACGGGATGAAGGCCGAGCAAGCAGGCCTGGGCGGCGCAAGGGAAAAAGAAGAGGTGGGCCAAGAGTGCGGGCCGAGCTGTTGGCCCATGGCAGAAGGGGTAGGCAGGCCAGGTTTGTGGGCCGAGTGAGAAAGAGAAGGGGGAGGCACGTTGGGCTGGTGCCCTCGGCCCGTGAGAGGATGACGTGGGCTGCGCCCTTAGATCGAGCTGTGTGGGCCAAGTTTCGGCCCAAATCGACCAACGCTTAGCCAAATGGGTTTATTAATCTGCAAATCTACCTAAAAATTGGTAAAATACACAATAAACCTCTCCCAAGTCGTAAAATCGACCGATCTTCTCGTCTCACAGTAAACTTCTGCATTTGGGTTGTAAACCCTTGATTGGTGATCCTTCTTATTTGCTTACTCGGATCTTTCTGCTAGATACTCACCCGTAGCTTATTTTATCCAGAGTCGGAGAACCAGGAGGACGACCCAGAGGACCCGGAGTACTTGCCTAAAGAAAACACCGACGAACAAGGTCAACGAACACCCCGCATTCCCCTCCTATAGACACGCGCAAACGGTAGTGCGTTGGAAATGTTTTTGCTCCGCCGCACGCCACCCTGAATGGACTTTATTTTATTTGAGCCACTGCTTTGGTTAATTGCTCAACTACTACCACCACTTTACTACTCGCTATTAATTAAAATGAACATGACGTGAGTTTTGGGTGATTATTGTGGTGGGATGTGTTTATTCTTCGTGTGTGTGAAGTGGGTGGTTTGAGAGCGAGATGGTGTGTGAGATGGATCAGCGGGAGTCGGCAATGGAATTTATGGGGGAGACTAGAACTCTCTTCTGAGAGGAGAGAGTGTTGCTGCCAGAATTTGACCGAGACTAGTTAGGCCAAAGTGTCGGAAGAAGCCCATGTTGAAGGAATCTACTTGGCCAGGCTCATATCTTAAGTTTGGCCAAATATAGTGAAAAGTGTGTGCCCAAGGCCCAAGCCATGATAAAGTCACAGCCTAATCCGT